>SJYV01001971.1:1426714-1450614 GCA_006410875.1 Neotragus pygmaeus
TCTCCTCTCTCCTCTGAGTTTATTTTTTTCTTTTCCACGAGGCTTGGGAACATGTCCATAGGCCCGTAGAGTGACACAACAAAAGCAGATACTTGAAGTAGTCAGGTTTTGTCCTTGTCAGTGACATGGGACAAATGCACGCAGTGGATTAAAATATGTTCACCCTGACAGAAATCTTTTAACTTGAAGTGAAAAAGCCTCCCGTCAGTTCCGATCGCAACAAAGGTTATACTGCTGCCAGCGAGGGTGGCTTGCCAAGAATGCCAGCTTCTCAAGCTCTGTTCTAGAGATACATTTGTTACTTGATTCTCAGCTTTGAGTTGGTTATGATCTTGTCTTGGCATGCTTTGTTTCCCGAATACATCAGTTTTCAGTTCCTTTGGCTTTTTCTCAGGATTTATGAAGAGGGGAGGTGGATTTAGCTTTTTGTCTGGCGAGTAGCAAAGCCTGTTTGAGTTCTCTAATCAATAATTGTAAAATAACTCAAAATTGATCCATGCCTGCTGTAAATCCATCCATGCATTTCTATTAATGTCTGTCATCCTAGAGAAGCTGTACAATAGACATTCCTGTCCGCATGTCACTGAAGGTGGGACATGAACATGTAACAGGCTGCTGTGTATTAAGGGGATGTTCTTAAGGTGTCCACAGTTTGATATAAGGCTTTGGGAGCTATTTCCTAGATTTGTAGTGTAGACGTTGCAGGGGGTTGAAAAAAAGTTTGTCGTGTGTGTGTAACCTAGCGGAGGGGGGTACTTGCTACTTGTCCCTCATGTAGACAGAATAGTGACGTGATGTTGTTGCCAGGTTATGCCTATCCCAAAATAAACTTTACACTGATCTGACATCACCTCAGCCTTGTCTCAGTTGATCTGGAATTCTTATTTCCCTCCCTTTCTCATTAAGGGGGAGAAGTGCTGGATGTTCAGTTTGACCACTGCTGATAGACAAGTCTGTTGTTACCTGGGCGCAAAGGATGCTAGTTAGTATTTGGAGAGGAGGCCACACCTCCTCCTCCTTCCCAGTTTCCATGATGAGGTAGTGTGTCTCATTGCCACTGTGTCATCGTGGAGGTTTTATAAAACCTAAGGGTTTAACTGGACAGGGAGGTCTGATCTGAGCTTGTATTAATGCAGGGAGAGTCTTCTTTCAGTAACTTAGAAACAGGGGAGAAATAGTTGTCTTAAATAAAGTTCAAAACATACTCTGAGTGACTCCAGAACAAGACTTGCCTGTCACTGATTGAATATATTAACACGTCTAAAGAAAGANTGATAGATATACACACATATTTAATGGAGGATTTACATATTTTTTCTTTTAAATTTATGAATATTTTTCACCAAATCAAACTTGCCCTGCCCTAATGACTTTTTAATTAATGAGGTTTTATTGTCACTTATTCTTCTCTCAGTGCATCTTGCTGAGTCCGCTTGTTTCCATTTTGGTTTTCAAATAGTTTCTTTCATTTATAGTCTCTTAAAGCCAGTGAGCCCTATTCTGTTTTGTGAAGACACAAAGACTTCTAGGAAGCTTTGTACATTAAACCATTTCAGAAAACCAAGTTTGACCAAATATTTTAAAGCTTGTTTTACCTTAGGAAAGCAGAACATTTGAAATAAAAATTACCTGAGTGCATTTAAAACTGCCAAACTAGTTTATAGTAATTTTCTGTTTTATTACTTCTGGGCTAAGGATTAAATGTTTTCTTAGGCAAAAATCTTTTCTTTCCCTTAAGAAATCATTAATTATTATGCTGTAAACAGTTTTTGTTTCATAGTTCTTTTTTTTTTTTTTTTACCTGCAGTTAATGCTCATCTTCATTGAATTTCATATTTGAGAGACTATTTTCTTGATTGAAACGAATTTACACAACCATTGCTTGCCTCTGGTTTGGGGGCAGACTCTTTACTAGCCCTGTGGCCCTCCTGGGGAGCACTGTGCATTGACCTCCACCCTTAGATGCGGCACAGGGGAGGCTATGAGCCCTTTCTTTCTGAGGCTTGGGGCAGGGAGCTCAGCAGGGCCCTGTATTTTTGGGTCACCCTATAGGGACTTCATTGTTTCTTCTGACTTCAACAATAGGGATCCACTTTGTTACTCTTCAGAGGAACTGTTCTTTGGTCCATAACTTGTCCTTTTCTCCACGTATTAGTTTTCTTGCCTTAATTTCACAGGAATCTAAGCTCTGGGAGCTCTGTAAGGGCTGGGGTTTTGTTCTGTCTTCTGCTGTATCTGTACCACCAGCATCTGGGTCAGTGTCTGGTGTACATAGTAGGTGCTCAATAAAAATGTGTTCAATGAATTTCTAAAACCTGTCTTCTGTTGTGTTGTGTGTGTGGAACAAGTCACCCAAGGTACCAGACTATTCTCATTCTCCTGTTGACACAATAAAAGTCTTATCAGGAGTGAAGTCACCCTAGTGTTGTGGGGTGTAACTTTCACAGGNAAATTTTATTTCTCTTTTTCCTTATATATGTTTCAAATATTTTCTGGTTTACCTGATTGTCTTGACTATGTTTTAGTTTATTTACTTATATAGAGCACAAAATACATATCTTCAGTAATTAGTACTTTTTATATAGAGAAGGAAAGATTTATTAGGTTTTATATATAGAAGGAAAGAAATGATTTGAAAAGACAAGGGATTCTTGAGTCCGTCCCGGTGCAGCCCTGGTCTAACAGTTGTCTGGCCCTGGTGGATGCTGGCCTCTTGTGCAGGTCCTTAACAGTAGCTGCCTTAGTTTTGTGCCGGGATACTTTCAGGTCGTGAAATTCATCCAATAACCCTCTGATTTTGATTTGGCTTCCCATGGCCTGCAGAAGGCACTCGTCTTGGCGGGAGGTCCCGCATGCCTCTTCTTGGCAGGTGTAGTTTTTATTTTAAAGTGATAATTTGGCCTTTGAGTTGATTTGGAAGTCTCGAAACTTCGAGGCCTGTTAGCAAACAAGACTTCGAAATGTGCAATACTAAGTTCACAAAACTAGCTAATTCTTCACTGGGGCTTTTTGACAGGTGGCTTGAAGCTGTGTTCAGTCACAGCTCCAATGCCATGTGCCAGGTTGGGCCTCTCTTCTCCCGGATGTCATTGAATACAGGGAACCCGAGAAGCATACGCTCTGGAGGGCATGCCTCTTAACATGGGAGCCTGACGCTCATAGTGCTGCGGCCATTCCCTGATCCTGCTCAGAGCCCGCTCTTGGGGTTTGAGCTCCTTTGTCTCGTCCTTTCTGAGAGACCAGTCAGCTGTGGTGTAGATGGAGGCGCAGTCATCTTTTGTGATCACTGTAACTTCCTGGTAGAACTTGAGGAGATGGTAGAAATCCCCCTGCCTAGCGACCCCCTCTTCTAGGGGGAAGAGCAAGGCCCAGGGCTGTCAGGGACAGAGTGATGGAGTGAGGACCAGCACTTCAATCTCTCTCTGGGATGATTTTCCTCTTCTTCAGGGATCCTTTTTCAGATAGGCTCCCAGGATTGCAGGCCAGAGAACAAAGAGGTCAGGAATCTTTCTGCAAGCTGGGGCTGGCTGGAAGAATAGAAGCCTCCCTCAGGATGGGCAGCCTCCCTGCGGCGTAAGCCAGGCACGGAGGGCATTTGGGATGGACAGCTCTTGAGCAGGGTGAGGCAGACACGTGTTTCTCTGGTATCATCACCTCTGCTGTTTTTCCTATATGTGCTGCGGTTTTGTCAACTGCCCTTTCTACTATGTGCGTATCTCCTTGCCTAAGAGCCTTAAGTATCTGGGCAGAGATTAATGTTATAGCTTCCTGGAAAATGAAACTGATGCCTCCTCCATCATTTCTCTTAAATAATGGGGGAAAGACCCATGGTATTTGTCAATTATCTTCAAGGCCACTGTTATGACTAGTGAGATAGGGAGTAAATGTCCCTGATCTCTTCCTGTTCTTACCTTGAAACAAAGAGGCAGGAATGCAGTCATTGAATACAGTGAATAATGGTCATGGATAATCCTCATTGTATGATTACAAGATTATGTTGTACTTATGTGGAATTAGAGCAGAGCTGTTATAGTAATTTAAAACATAGCTTGCCCATCACAACCAATGCCATTAATTTAGCAAGAATGAACTTCTACTTGCTTTTCCTTCACATATATACCTGTGTGTGTGTTTGTGTATATATGTCTTTTGCATTTGCATTCAGGTATTATTTATTTAGAACCTACTATATTCTAGGCACTGGTTTGTATACTGGGGATACATCAAAACAAAACAAACAATAATGCCTGCCCTAATTGAGTTTATATTAATTAGGAATTGTCTGAAACTGTCTGAAAAGTTACAAATTAGGGAGAAAGGGAGTTAATCCTAAGGGAATAAGAATATTTAACTTAAGTATTTGATGCTCTAATTCAACCTTTTGATTTTTTTTTTTAAGTAACTTATTCAGGTCATTTTAACTTTTATATTTGAATTGGAAAAAGTTTGATAATTGGATGAGATGACAAAGTTTTTGAAAACATTCTTTTAAACTATACAAATACTAAACACTATACGAATACTGGATTTAGGATTAGGTAAACCTGTATTAGGGTTCGCCAGAGAAACAGAACCAGTTGAGGGTGTGTACATGTACATATATATGTGCCTGTATGCATATAAAGATTGATTTATTTTAAGCCATCAGCTCATGTGATGCTGGGGGCCAACAAGTCAAAAACTCAGAGAAAAAGTCGATGTTGGCAATCTAGAGTCAGAAATTCTTCCTCTGGGGGAGGACCTCAGTCTCCTTCCCTAAGAACTGCTGCTGCCCTTGTGGCTTTCCTGGGCAGGATTTTGTGGCTTGTTGGAGCTCTGCCCTGTGAGCAGCTGGGGCAGAGCTGGGGGTTCCTCTGGTTTCTGAGCATGGTAGCATTCCTTTTCTGTTGAGACGCCCGAGGTGGCATAGGTGAGGGCTCAGTTGGCACGTATTGGCACTGTTCCTTGCTCTCACCTCCCAGCCACTTCTCATTAATCCTTGTCTCTGGTTGGTTGTCTCCCCATAACTTCTGACCCAGTGACTGCAGATACTTGGGTTCTCCCAGCTTTGGCATTTCCTATACTTTCTCTGAAACTGTGGGGCCGGTGAAGAGTGCTAGGACCGTGACCATCATCTTCCTCTTGAAACAGCAGAGCTGTGTGATAGGATATAAGTGGCACAGTGTCGCTTCCTTTGATTCATTGTTTGAATAGCCACCCATGGTTAGTAACCCGTAGGCTTTGTGTGCATCCTCTGTGCCTGGTCCTGTGTCAGGAGCCAGAGAAGAGCGAACACAGTCTGTGCTCTCAAGAAGCTTACAGTTGGCCGCAATATAGACCACTACTTACAAAAGAAGCTAGTTAGGCTGAGGACACCCATGCCCGACTCTGTTTCTGCCCGAATGTCATCCTGCACTTCTCCACCCAGTCTTAGCCCCTCATTTAAATTTCATCCTTCATTTCAGAGCCCACCGTAAATGTTGTCTTTGTAAAGCCTTTCTGGTTTCTAGCTCAGGAATGATCACAGCCTTTCCATAGTTCCAAAACTTTTTGTTCAGAGCTTTTTTATGAGTTGGATGAACCCTATAATTTATCATCCCAACAAAGAAGATGAAAGAAGACACCATTAATTAATTCCTTCAGGACAGCAGGGATAAACAGGGGCATTCCAAGGAAGCCAGGACGTAGGGTCACCCTAGGTATGACCCTGTTTGAGTAAAGAGTGGTATGGTCAAGCGTGTATTCATTTCCCATTTTATAATGTGAATTCTATTGTAGGGTTGGGGGAGGCCAAAAGGAACCATGTCATTTATGCTTGCCTGTCCACAGGGGGATTTATTTACACTCAGTAGGAGCTCAGTAGTGCTTACTGAATATTCCCTTCTTATGCTGTTGACAAGAGATGTCAGAAGTGGCGCAGACCTGCTGGAACCTCCTGCAGATCTATCAGGAGACGATTCTTGTGAATGGGCAGAGGTGAGGGCCAGGGAGACTCGGCTGTGAAGGGGCTCCTTTGGGCTGTCCAGTAGTCCACATCTTGGGATAATGTCAGTTAGGGGTCATTCAGGGCTGCTGTGGTCAACCAGATGGCAAGACTCTCCTGTTAGGTGGAGCATTGACCATCGGGAAGCCCCTGGGAGCAGTCAGGAAGGTGGTCGAGCTGTGGCTCCTGGGCCATTGTGGCAGTGGAGAGAGGAACCCAGCTGAGGCAGGCTGGTGACAGCATCCTGCTCCTACTTGCTGTGCTTGGTATCTTCAGTGTTCGTTACACCTGACTGCTTCCAGGCAATGTGTTAAATTAAAAGCATTTGAAAAGGTGATAATCACTTAGTAAGGCTGCTGAAGGTTACACAGAGTAGAGGACTCTATAAGGTTCTTTCAGAGACTAGGTGTCGCTGACAAATTCTTTGATGGAGTCTAGATGACATTAGTTCTTGGGCTTTTACATATAAATGAAATACTTACTGAAAGAGTCCTTTTCACTGGCCGGAGTCGGCAGCTCTTGGTAGAATGAAGTGAGGCACTGGATGTATAATAATACTGAGTTTATTACCACATGGTTCTAAAATAAATTACTAATGGATACATTGACTTCTGCTTTATAGATGACTTTGGAGACTTCTTCAGGACACTTCAAAGGTCTCCTTAAAGACGTAGTATTTTGCATCTGCTATCATTGTTCCTTAGTGCCTAGGAGCCAGTGCCTACTGAAAAGGTGGACACTTAGAGTCTTTTTGTGCATAATAAGCATTTGGTTTTCCCACAGCCTGTAATTTGGACTGTAGTAGCAAGTTGGCACCCCACTCTGGTACCCTTGCCTGGAAAATCCCATGGATGGAAGAGCCTGGTAGGCTGCAGTCCATCGGGTCACGAAGAGTCAGACACGACTGAGCGATTTCACTTTCACTTTTCACTTTCATGCCTTGGAGTAGGCAATGGCAACCCACTCCAGTACTCCTGCCTGGTAAATCCCAGGGATGGCAGAGCCTGGTGGGCTGCCGTCTATGGGGTCGCACAGAGTTGGACACTACTGACGTGACTTAGCAGCAGCAGCAGGTTGTTACTACTAACTCTTGAGGCTGGGATATTACAGCACTTTTTGTCAGACACCTATGCTCAGGAGACTCTATATGGCACAAGCTGATTGTGTTCACATCTATGAAAGTGAACTTCTCATCCATCCATTTATGGCTATCTTGAGTGGTTTCCTTTGTGTAGTTAAAAATCGCTTGGGTTGGATACTACCTCCCTGGAAGGGACTGTTTAATTCTTTCTACACTTCCTGTCCTTTGCCTGCTGTTGTACAATCTATAGATGACTTACAAAGCTGTGAAATTTGCACCAGCCTCCTTTTCTCTGTCACTGTGAATACAGGTGTCAGAGGAAGAGCTGTGATCCTAGGCTGGAGGTTCCTGAGCTTGACTGGCCACCAAGAGTCCCCTGTCAATATAGGTGCCCAAGTGGACTTTACAGGTCAGGACCTGGGCACGTGTCTTCTGTTGCTCAGCCCTCATTGTCAACAACTGATGACGGGATGAGAAAAGCAAGGCATCCTCCTCTTACTGTTGCTCAGCAGCAGCCCTGTGATTGGAACAGCTTTGGTGTCAGCCCAGTGACAGAAAGGCTGTTCATTGGTAGGCCAAAGCCTCGGTGCCTGTATACATTTTCACACCTCCGTCTTGCATGATTATAAAATCTGTATTGAACATGTTATGATGTCATAATCTTCCTGTTTTGTGAGGATTCAAAGAAACCATTCTTACCCTTCTCTCTTGTCCCTTCCCCCTTCATGCCACTTCATTCTTATTTGATCTTTGGGAAAAGAGCCATGGCTTTAGAGAGAGAAGACCTGACTTCTGAACTCTTCAAATGATGAGCTTTTGCTGTTCAGCCAGTCCCCTCAGTTTTGTCTGGGCGTCAGGTTCCTCCATTCCAGAATCAACATGGTATTTTCCTTATAGCTTCCTTGGCAGGATCCTGTTAGCTAGTGAGTACACAGTCCCTTTGTAAAAATGTAACGCTATAGGTTTTGATTCCTTCAATGGCCAGATCAGTGTTCATCCTTAGAATGGGTCATCAACAAGTATTCTAACAGACTGTAGACAGAAGATACTCTCCAGGTGGCACTAGTGATAAAGAACCTGCCTGCCAATGCAGGAGACATCAGAGACATGGGTTGGATCCCTGGGTCGGGAAGGTCCTCTGGAGAAGAAAATGACCATGCACTGCTCTGTTGTAGCCTGGAGAATCCCATGGACACAGGAGCCTGGTGCGCTACAGTCCATAGGATTGAAGAGAGTCAGACACGCCTGAAGCAACTTACTTAGCACAGACAGTAAATTAAATTCTCAGAGTAATGACACATTCGCATCACCTCTTGCTAAACTCTTCTCTTCTCTGCGCCACCCTGTGAGGCTGGCAGTTCATGCCTTGGTTCATTCCTGGGAAACTGGCCTTGTTTCCCCTGCAGTGCGTGTCTCATGGTGGAGACCCACCAGTCAGTAAGCACATGGAATTTCTCCTTGGCCATGTCAGCGGTTTAATTCCAATCACATTGTTAAAACAATATTTCACTACTTCTGTTTTCCCTAATTATCATGCAGATAAACAGTGGGGATCATGACATTAGAATAAGTGAGTGCCTTATGATTTTTGCCTCAGAAAGAGAAACTCTTGCTGCTTTTTTCCCCCCTTGAGCAGCGCAGCAGTAATAAATGAGCAAGTCCAGAGGACTTTATGATAGATAGTTAATGGTGCTGCACCGCAGCCAACAGGCCTGTTTCTACAGCATCTGTCACAATTCAGAGTCATTAGCATACCTTTAATGGTTTCTTTTCAAAATAATTTCTACCAGGGCATTTAGAATACATCAAGGAAAAATATTGAGTTGTAGAAATGAGGAATTTTAAATGTAGACAAATGGTTTTCCTTCTCGCAGATGTGATTTTGATAAAATTGAGAAGCCACATAGCAACATACTGTACGGTCTTAACACAATTGACAGTGCTTAATGTACTGCCTGGGAATTACTTTTTGCAGACATTTTAGAACAGTTAATTAACAAAAAATTCATTTAATAAAGCTTAATTGAAAAAATGGTAGAGTTTCTTAGCACGGTTGACCCCACCAGAGGCCTTCCCCTGGTGTGTGTTTGGACTGTCCACTGGTTGCTTTTCACTCTCTGTTTTGCAATCAATCATGGAATCAATGCTTTTCTCATTTTATAAGATGAAAAATGTCTTGTCAGGTATAAGTCATTTTTACATAATATTGGTAAATACTAGGCTTGTTTATTTATTTAGCTGTGAGGGGGAAATCTTCAGAGAAGGAAATTAAGCCATCTTTTCCCTGAAATGTCAAGGGCAGGTGAGAAGAGATCTTTATTAGATTTTAAAATATGAATGCATTTATAATGACATATATCTTTAAAAAACAATTACTTTCTTTACTTTTTAAATGTGAAAGCCAATATATATTTTAGGATGTGTACCTTGCTTTATGAATAATAGTTCCTTATATTTATAAGTGCATCTGCTTTAGATCTATTTGCATACTTTTTTCATTCTTTTTTTAAAAAGTATTTTTTCACATTAAAATGTCTACAAGAGGACTGTGAAGTCACAGGGTATTACCCCATTTCCCAAAACCACTGTGAGAACCTCTAAGAGGAAACTGACACTTCCCTGGTGGCTCAGAGTCTTCCCCCTGTGGCTTAGTTGATAAAGAATCTGCCTGCAATGCGGGAGACCTGAGTTTAGTCCCTGGGTTGCGAAGATCCCCTGGAGAAGGGAAAGGCTGCCTACTCTAGTATTCTGGCCTGGAGAATTCTATGGACTGTATAGTCCAAGGGGTTGCAGAGTCGAACATGACTGAGCGGCTTTCACTTCGCTGTGGCTCAGTCAGTAAAGAATCTGCCTGCAGTGTAAGAGACCCGAGTTCTATCCCTGGGTCGGGAAATGGCAGTGCACTCTAGTATTCTTGCCTGGAGAATTCCATGGACAGAGAAGCCTGGCAGGCTACAGGCCATGGTATCGCAAGAGTCGAAAACGACTTAGCAACAAAACTACCACCACCAGAAGAGGAAATTGGATATGGTCCAGTTTATACAGCTGACAGTTGCAATGACCAGGGCTTCTGACTTGTGTTTTCTAAGCTCTTTTCTTGAGTATTGTTTTGGCTATTCTGTACTCCTCTGGAATGATTTTTGTATCCTCACTGATACAGAAATTTTCACACATCAGTTTTAACACCTTTTTAGGAAAGACCTTGTTTTTCTCAGTATCCTTTTCTTGGTGCTCAGGAATCAAAGAGTTTGATTTTTTTTTAAAGTCTTAGGACATACCTGATTAACTCTAGAATCTGAGGTTTTTTAACATTTATTTCAAGTATTGACACTGTATGAAGTCATTTATTGTCATTGTTGGTGATTATTTTTAAATTTAGAGTCAGTTGACTGAATTGGAGAAATATTCATTTCTGAGTACATTTCATATATTTTTGCATTCTGTAACAATTGCTGTTGTATTAGAATACAGACTCATTAAAAGATAGAAGTTGCAGGGTTTTTTTTTAATCCTTAAAAAAATTTTTTTTTTAACTGGAGGCTAATTGCTTTACAATATTGTGGTGGTTTTGCCAAACATCCACATGAATCAGCCATAGGTGTACATGTGTTCCCCATTCTGACCCTCCCTCCCACCTCCCTGCCCATCCTGTCTCTCAGGGTCATCCCAGTGCACCAGCCCTGAGCACCCTGCCACATGCATCGAACCTGGACTGGCTATCTGTTTCACATATGTTAATATACATGTTTCAATGCTGTTCTCTCAAATCATTCCACCCTCAGCTTCTCCCACAGAGTCCAATAGTCTGTTCTTTACATCTGTATCTCTTTTGCTGTCTTACATATAGGGTCATCGTTACCATCATTCTAAATTCCATATATATGTGTTAATTTTTAAAGTTTATATTTGCGTATGGTTAGCTCTTATCCATAGGGTGCAGGAAAGCTGATTTTCACATTCTTGTTTCAGACAACAGGACAGAGTAGGGGGAGAAGGGAGATAGGGATGTATTCTTTCTCTTTTAGGATGAGTCCTGGCTTCCCAGGTGGCGTTAGTGGAAAAGAATCTGCCTGCCAGTGTAGGAGATGCAATAGACATGAGTTTGATCCTTGGGTTGGGAAGATTCTCTGGAGAAGGAAATGGCAACCCACTCCAGTATTCTTGCCTGCGAAATCCCATGGACAGAGGAGCCTGATGGGCAAGTCCCTCAGTCGTCGAAGAGTCAGACACGACGGAGCACATGTGCCCTCTTGCACTGGAAGGTAGCACTCGCCACCTCTGCTTGCAGTCTCCTGGTCACACCTTGGTTACCTGTCCACACGGGCATCAAGGGAAGCTAGGGAGGGTGTTTTTTCCTCCCTCTAGGATGATAATGAGCTAAACATCAGAGCCCTTATTACAAATAAAGGTGAGATGGATATTATGAGGGGTTATAGATCTGCCCAAATTGCATGGTTTTCCAAAGCGGTAGTTGAGCTTTCTGATGCCAAGTCAATTTAAAAAATATTTAGATATTTAACATTTCTTGACAACTCCTTTGCGATTATAAATCGTATTGACTTTCTGATTATATATATTCATTTGAAAACACCAAATTCTATTCTTTCCCTGATATTGTGGTGATAAAAAGTTGTCAGTAAAATCTGGAATCTTTCAATAAATTTTGAAAAGGGGTGATGGACCAAATGGAATTCTAATTACTTGATTTCAACACATTTCTCGTTCATTTGAATCTTTCAAGAGAAAAGTGAAAAGCAACATTATCCTTCAGAAAATACCCTCTCAGCATCTAAGCAGCCGTTTTTAATTACAGAAAATGTCGTCAAAACCTGTTTTGCCATTTTAAAGCTTTAGCTGTGAATAAGTCAATTGCCAGTTGTGTAATGGAGGAAAAAAAATCTTACACTGAAAAGCCATTTGTGTATTATGTTGAGTAGACACATAGGTTATTTGAACATTGGTGGCTGATTTTTCATAGAAAATTTTTCTTCTTGAATTTGTTATCATTGGTCACATGAACACAGAAGAGTCTCTGTTGTCAACCAATCCATGCCTGTAGAAATATGACTATAATGAGAACTGTTCAAAAGTAAACCAAGATCATGCATGAAGTTCTTGCTTCTAAAGGAGTCTCCTTGGGAAGCCATTGCTTAATTTTCTTAGATATGCTTTCTCCAAGTCCCTCTTCCTCTCTCTTTCCTCCCTTCTTATCTTTCTTTCAAGAATTGCCTTTGAAAGCATATTTCTTTGCATATTCTCTGAAATATGAATCTTCATCAGTTGAGAATAGATTTGATTTTTTGATAACAGCCAGAAGTCATTTGGAGTCAAGGCTGGTGGGTGATGAAACTGTAATATTTTCACTTATATATAAGGAGTAACTACAAAGTAATGAGACCAATTCTGTTGACTTTTTGGAAGGTTGACTGAAAAGAAAGTTCCAAAATAGGAACTCTCAGTCTGATGCTTATGTTGGTTAAAAAATGAATCTTATTGTTTGGTAATGATATTAATGAAGTGTGTGTATGATTTATTCAGTCATTAATTTCTGTATTTACCCTAACTCTTTTCTCCAGTGGCTGTGTTTTGTGTCTGCCTGTGGGATCATTGTCACAGTTTTATTTTATGATGATAGTCCTTTCGGAGTTTGTACTTCTATCTGTATGTCATATTTGAAGTATAGTAGTTGAATTGACATATACAGGAGGAAATCGAACTTTCACTTCAGTTCAGTCACTCAGTCGTGTCCGACTCTTTGCGACCCCATGAATTGCAGCACGCCAGGCCTCCCTGTTCATCACCATCTCTTGGAGTTCACTCAGACTCACGTCCATCGAGTCTATGATGCCATCCAGCCATCTCATCCGTGGTCGTCCCCTTCTCCTCCTGCCTCCAATCCTTGCCAGCATCAGAGTCTTTTCCAATGAGTCAACTCTTCGCATGAAGTGGCCAAAGTACTGGGGTTTCAGCTTTAGCATCATTCCTTCCAAAGAAATCGAACTTTACTTAGTGTTTAATTATATAAATGGGCTACCTGATATTTTTTTCTTTTGGAGTTTAACATTTGAAAATCGGTAGTAAGATTTTCTTGCTTCCCTTAAACACCATCATCATGTAGATCCATATTATCAAATGCAATGATATTATTATAATTTCTTCAAATAAGTAGTATATTTAGCACACTATCAACTTACATTGCTTGACAACTATAACTTACAAAAATAAATTGAGGTGTTCAGCAATTTTACTAAACATTTGAGTCTTTCTGTATCTGTTAAATATAAAGCTTAATGATATTTATTAGACTTTAAATAACCTGTGATTCTCATTTTGATTTCTTTTGAACTTAAGCAGTATCTCGTTTTTTAAGGCTATAATTTAGAGAGTTTCTGTTTTACATTCTTACTGTCATTAGAGTTTTTGTTTTGTTTCCCCAAACTTCCTGTGTAAAGTTTTAAAAGAAGGGAAGTGCTACTGAATTTGCTTTGGAAGAAGCCAGACAGGCAGGAAAGAAAGAAAATAAATTAATACAAAAGCTAAAAAGGCATGCTTAGATATTAAGAAGTACCTTTTATTTCTGGTTATTTGTGCTACATGGTTTATTTTATTTTTGATGAAAAAAGTTAATGCCTTTGACTATCATAATACATAGTAAGTTTACAGCACTTGTACTGATTAGCCATACATAAAAGAAAGTAATCTTATTAGGATATTCTTTTGTCTATTTACTTTAAAAAAGCATATTTTACATAAAAGCAACAATTTTCATTAAAATTTATAATATTGTAACAGAACAGTATGTCTTATAAATAAATAAATACTCATTAGTTCGTGTTTTGAGAAGGCATAAAGTTATGCTTGTTCAGCAGAAAGAATGCTGATTCAGGAACTTTTTTGGTAAAACAGATGAGGGTGAAAACTCAGTGGCTTAGTAAAAGTTTTAGATGGTATAAAAGTTACTGTGGATTTGAATGTTAAAAAAACAAACAATACATAGAATTTGGATATTCTCACTAAAGATGTTACACTGGGAATTTGTTCATTAATTCATCTATTCATTTGATAAAATGTCTATCAGGCTGTATTCAGTAATAGAGATGGAAGTTTGCATTAAAATAGACTCCTATCCCTTGGAAACTCAGTCTGAAATATACCAGTTTTCACTCTGTTTTTATATTTATAAAATAAGAATATAAGACTAATCATTTTGAATCAAAAAGTTCCTGGGGTTAAATCTCAATGACCAGTAACAAAAACAGATTGAATATTCTCAATTTAGTGAAGCCCCAAATGACACGAGAGTCCAGGATCAACACGGTTTAGCCTCCCAGCCATACTAATACAGTCACAGGAAGAGATCTAAGCGCTGTTCCAGCCCTGGGGCTCTAAAATGGAACAGTTTTTATTCTACAGGTACTGGGCCAGGCACTGTTTTTCATCAAATCAGGTACATTCAAAGGTATTGAGTTGCTCTTGATTGTGTCATGTTCTCTTCCTAAGTAGGGGGTGGAAAAAGGCCAGTTAAAGATTTTAAATTATTCCCCTCTGGTTAACTGAGCATTTCCTATCAAGATCAAATTTAGTAATCATCAACTTGATTTTTTAAAAAATGTTGAATGTAATAATAATGTATCTAGTTTTTAGTTCAGTTTATATTTATTAAATGGTTGTTTGGATAGTGTGTGCCTGCAGATGGTTCTGTTTATCATTTTCTATAAAAATGTTTATATGACCTTTGTAAATTTGCCCTCTGAAGATTATGCAAGTGTTTATTAGTATAATTGCAACTGATGTTTCTTGGTGTAGATTGTGGTGGTGTTTTCAAACAGTTCAGAAAATCTTATGCACGCTTTTTGTGTGTATCATGCCAGTGGTCTGCATTTTAGTTGATCTTGAGTAGTTATTTAAGTAGATTGTCTTTTTAAAAGGTTCTTATAAAACAAAATTCTATTAATGTGAGTTGAGTTTGTGTAAATAAGAGTTACACAAATGTTTCCTTAATTTTTATATTAATGTTATCTTTTCAGCTTGCCTTTTGTTGTATTTGGGGGGGTCTTTCCCCTTTTCTCACTTTCTATATATCACTTTTAAAAGTAAAGTCACTTGGGATCATTTAATCACATAGGAGTCACTTTAAGTTGTAGTAAAGAACAGAAAATCATTTTAATGCTTGGCAAGCCATTGTTGGGTGTGTGTTTGTGTGTGTAGAGTTGGGTATCTTTCAGTTCAGTTGCTCAGCCGTGTCTGACTCTGCTACTCTATGGACTGCAGCATGCCAGGCTTCCCTGTCTCATCACCAATTCCTAGAGCTTGCTGAAACTCATGTCCATTGAGTCGGTGATGCCATCAAACCATCTCATCCTCTGTCGTCCACTTCTCCTCCTACCTTCAATCTTTCGAAGCATCAGGGTCCTTTCCAATGAGTCAGTTCTTCACATCAGGTGGCCAAAGTATTGGAGTTTCAGCTTGAGCATCAGTCCTTCCAATGAATATTTTGGACTGATTTCCTTTAGAATGGACTGGTTGGATTTCCTTGCAGTCCTAGGGACTCTCAAGAGTTTTCTCCCAACACCACAGTTCAAAAGCANCAGGGTGACAATATACAGCCTTGACGTACTCCTTTTCCTATTTGGAACCAGTCTGTCATTCCATGTCTAGTTCTAACTGTTGCTTCCTGACCTGCATATAGATTTCTCAAGATTTATTTGAATAGGTTTATTTCTACTTTTTGTGTTTTCAAATTTTTAACAATGGCATTTTTACGCAGTCTTGTATTTATTTTGGCATGTGGTATCACGCTAGGTTTTTCTAGAAAGTTTTGCCAGTGTTTGTTTTTTAAATAAATAATTTATCTATTCTCCTTAGGGATATCTTGAGGTTTTTTTTTTTTTTTTTTTTTTTAAATACCAATTTCTGATGTAGGATTAAGGCTGTTTCTGGTACTTGAATTCTGTAGATTTACACTTAATAAAAAAGTTTGTCAGGGCAATTCCCCGGTGATTGCTATTAATTTTCAAAATTTCTTAACTGATATAATATCATGTGTAGTATATAGTATAATAACATCTGTTCTTCAAAATGAACATGAGTTTCTTTTTGTTAAGCATTTGAACACTCAACCCTTTCGTTATTTGTGCATTGCAATACCTTTATACAGTATTTGGAATGTATGTGTAAATAGAAATTTTTGTGCTTCTATGATTACTTTAAATACCAGGTAGTTTATTCTTTAAAGCATCTATTCATGCTTATATCTTACCCTTTCTCCTTCTCTCATTGTCTGTTTGAGTCCCTTTCTCTCTGTTTGCTTTCAAATCCTTTATTACTCTTGCGTAGTTGGTTGCTTTGTAACCCTTGCAGCCAATCAGATGCCTAGTGGTAGATAGCACATGTAAGGTGGATTTTGCTATTAATAAATAACATGAGTGTGTTATTTATTGAAGTCGACCTATGGACTTCATTTAGATTACTCTTCCTGTTTTCATTATGACCAAAGAGAATTACTTGTTTGCTTTTTCAGAGGACGTTTATGTCATATGTTTTTCTTTCTTCATGTTTTATGGATGTTGTCATATAGTATTTTCAAGTCTATATTACTGGTCTGGATCCTATCATCTGTTTAGTTCTTCCGTGTATTTTGTATAGATATCTTCTTTTAATAAGAAAAAACAGAGTGGAGAAACTGTCTAAAAATTCTTATGATGTATAAAGGCACAGGATTCAGTGATGTGAAATTACAGCGAGTTCTTCAGTATTTTCAGAAAATTGCAATTATTATCCCTGAGAGTAACTTTTTTTTCTTAACATGTGGTTGGTAGGGAACTGTTTAGTAAATTGATGCCTCTCTCAGAAGTCTCGATGAGTAGGATCCAGGCTCTTTCTGGATGTGCCATTAAGAACCCTGCAACTTTTGCTAAACGTAAAAAAAGGAATCTATTTTATACTCCATTAAACTGTTACACATCATAAATAATTTATATCAGGCTTATTCCCATCTGTATCAAGCATGATAAACTAGTCACTGTAAAGATTTTTTAAAATGAATATAACAGTATTCCTTTCTTCTCCTGCATTTTCCCTCTCCCAGTCTCTCTTCTCATTGAAAAGAACTGTACGAACTTGAGTGGTCCCAGCCAGGCCTAGAACTGTGATCACGATCCACTCAGGACATTTCAGGAAGTCAGGTGACTCAGGGTGCTCCCCTGCTCACTGATTACGTATAACTTTGGCCACAGTCAGTCTTCCTGCATCTCAGTTTCCTTCTCTTTCAGCCCAATAGAGGCACTTCCAAGGAGTTTTTGAGAATTCAGAGATATGTGAAAGTGCTTTGTAAACTGTGTGAACTCTGTAAAATGGACCATAAAAAGAAGGCTGCAGTAAGTGACATGAAGGTTCCTCCATTGTGTCGTACCAGTTGTGCCTCCATGGACTGTAGTCTGCCAGGCTCCTCTGTCCATGGAATTCTCCAGGCAAGAATACTGGAGCGGGTAGACATTTTCTTCTCCAGGGGATCTTCCCTACCCAGGGATCAAACACATGGCTCCTGCGTTGGCAGGTAGATTCTTTACTACTGAGCCACCAAGGAAGCCCATTAAGGAGAATAGAAGATAAGAAATAAGGAGGTTATGGTTGAAGACATGGAATGTCAAATTCAAATCTGTCAGTGGAATGGAGCCTGCAGTCCTGCAGCCTAGGAGTAGCTCTAATGGTGAGTGGCTGATGGTCTTGGAGGGTGTGTTTTGAAGAGGATGAGGCAAGCCGTAGTGAGAGCTGAAGTGTAGCCATGCTGGGCAGCAGGGAGAGTCTCGGTAGAGTGCAGTGGAGGCAGAAGCTGCAGCCATGCCAGGGACTAGCCTTGCACGAAGGCGCTAAGAAATGCGGTACCTTGTTTTAAATTCAGTCTTCAAGAATGACTTTGAATCTGAGAATTGTTGCCGCAAGCAGGGAACTTAGCCACTGCTTCTGTTAGATATAGTCACAGGTTTGACAACAGAGTTCAAAGAACTGCTGCCGTGCCGTAGCCTTTCTGGTATATTTGAACATGCAAATCCTAATGCCTGAGCAGTTAGCATCATGTAAGAATGTATAAGAACAAGCAAGCCTTAAAGTAAGGCACCAGTAAGGTTGGGAACCGTCAGGTGTAGATAATTTGAGAAGCCATCGAGAAAAGTGGCTTATTTGGTTATACTGGAACTTGGATCTTGGGTGTGGAGTCTGGGGTCTTAGATTTCCCCTGCTCTCTTCTACTAGAAATGGAAACTGACGGGGTGAATAAAGCAGTACCTTAGTTCCATTTCTGAGTGATAAGAATAATAGTAGCATTTTCTTTTCTCCTTATGCCCCCATTCCTAACTTTACTGACATCCGTTGAATATATTTCTTAACCAGTTTGGTTATTCTGCCATCTCCCCAGTGATCCTTGGAAGATACAGCAAACTCTTGTATGTGTGTGTGTGCCAAATCGCTTCAGTCGTATCCGACTCTTAGTGACCCTATAGACTACAGCTTGCCAGACTCCTCTGTCTGTGGGATTCTGCAGGCAAGGATACTGGAGTGGGTTACCATGTCCTTCTCCAGGGGATCTTCCCGACTCGGGGATTGAACCCATGTCTCTTATGTCTCCTGCATTGGAAGATGGGTTATTTACTACTAGCGCCACCTGGGAAGCCTGCAGTGAACTCTTAAGCTGAAGTAAGAAATGGGATCTGTGACATTAGAGGTGTCAGTATTGATTGTGGGAGAAATGACTGCTGAAAAACATCGAAGGAGGAGACAAAATATAAACAGTGGGGATGTATTCAATTACTCCAGTGATGAGTATTCCTAATAATGGTCTTGATTCATCTGTAAAACAAAACCCTAAACTCAACAACACGTCACTATGCTTTCCATTCGGTTGCCTATAAAGGAAACATGGAAATTAAATACTCAGAGGAAAGATTTTTCTTACAGATGGCCACAGATGTAATCAGGGATTTAGGATGCATGAAGAAGTAAGCCTCAGTTATGTAGAAAATGCACTTACGTGGACCAGTTTATTTCCCAGGGACACCAGATAATTGAGTTACACCTAAAATCTTGACCTAAGACACACGCGTACACGTCTAGTTTCAATGAGCTGAGAGGTGTTAAATGGTTTGAAAACTGTAATTAAATAGCTGAAATTGTGCTGCACAATCACTATCAGCATCTTCTTATTGTAGTATTTCAGCGTTAAGTGCTAAAATTTAATCCGAGTAGCTGTGACTAATCTAGTCTTTATTTGTAACACATTCAAATTAAGAGGTGTGTGTTTTTGTTCATGTACTTTCTCATTAGCACTAATATTGCTAATGGGAGTGACAAATGTACTATGGTTTTGCCTATCACACCTTTTAGATAGCTAGCTCCTTAGAGAAGGCAATTTTCCATGTGATACATTTACGGAGCTTGTGTTTAATAGTTTCCTCAAAAGATAATATGTCCATGGGGACTGTTTATTAGTTGATGGACTCTGGAGAAAAGAGTTTGAATTAATCAATTTGAACCATAGAGGAAATTATGATGGCAATTAATATAAACGAGAATATTACACACTCATTTGTTCCTATAGATCTTTCAGGCTCTTTTCTCCTCTTATTTGTTATGAGATTTCAAGGTTTTTTTCCCCAGACTCTTGGCTTTGATGCTTGAGTGGCCGGTCTTTATTCCTCTCCTCCAAATCCTCCTGGTTGTTCAAAGGACTCCTTAATGTTCAAGAGAGTGACTGAACAGTTCTTAGTATTTAAAACGATGTGAAGCCATCTTCTTTTTGTGAATACTCAGGGCTAGTGTGTTTGTTTTTTGTATTCTCTCCAGTCACCTTAGCAAATCCTCTGGGGTTGGTTGATTGGATTTTTAGTGTGAGATATCCAGAGTGGGGTATCTTCAGGGAATGTTTGCTGCTACCCGGGGTCTGCAGCTCCCATGACACACAGTCCATACACACTCCACACACGCGTGTGCACACACACACACACACACACACACACACACTCTGAAGCTCCCATGACACTCCACACACACACACATGCTCTGCAGCTCCCATGACACTCCACACACACACACACATACACACACACACACACTGCAGCTCCCATGACACACTCTCCACACACACACACACACTCTGCAGCTCCCATGACACACTCTTCACACACACACACACACTCTCCACACACACACACTCTGCAGCTCCCATGACACTCCACACACACACTCACACACACTGCAGCTCCCATGACACACTCTCCACACACACACACACACACACACACACACACACACTCTGCAGCTCCCATGACACACTCTCCACACACACACATACTCTGCAGCTCCCATGACACTCTCCTCACACACACACACATACTCTTACAATTTATTCCCCTCCCCCCACTCCATACCCATTATGAACAGTGGTTGTCACACAGACGTACACACGCACACACACGCCCGCCTCCACTTCTCTCATTCACACTCATTGCACCCCTCACACACCCCGTGGAACAGTAGCCAGGCAGTTCTCCCAGCTCCAGCTCTTCTCGGGGCTCCTCTGTCTTCACCTCAGGGCTCAGAGATCTGAGCTTTCTGCCTGGAGAGCCTTCTCCAGACACTCACTGGGGACACAAGTGTGAGCAGGCAGAGGAGGAGCCCTGTCATTCTGGCCTGTAGGCATAGCTTCCTGGTGTTCCTTTTTCCGGTCAACAAATTCTCCGGTTTCCTTAGAGACAGTGTTACAAAGAGTGCTTAGGTTACCTAGGGCATTTTCAAGGCTGTACAGTTCAGCTATATTATGAATTCAGTAGCAACTTGTCTAGACAGCTTTGGGACCTAAGACATGGATTTCCCAAAACCAAATTCCAAATGAACTTTGGGAACAGCCCATTTCCAAATTGTGTACGGTCTATATTTCTGACTCAGATTGTTTACTCATGTCCTGGAAATAGATGAATCAAGTCTGAGTTGTAGCAGATAAAGAAAGAAAATGTTAGAATCAAGAAATGAGGATGAATCCTTGCTCTTAGTAATTTTATATTCTTGGGTGTGAGCCCAAATATTTCTGCCTGTTAAACAGAGATGATAAATAGACACAGTACCTTATTTCCCAGGACATTTTAAGAGATAATGTACATGCAGGTGTCTGTAACTTGATAGGAAAGAATGTAAACAAAAGGTACAACTATTTAATAGTTGGAAACATAGAAAACAGCTATATTTTGCAGATCTCCAAAATATAAATTTTAAATTGTTGAGGAATTTGCTAAGACTTTTTTTTACTTCTGCCGCCTTATAACATCACTGTTATATTATTTTTAAGTAATACAGGTTTTTAATGAGTTAATTTTCTTAATAGCAATAGGTTGTAGGTAAAACACCTTACAGTAACAAAATATTTGGATAAGGCAATGTCCTTTGATAGACAAAAGATTAGTAAATCTCTATATGTAACACAGTTCAGAAATAGCAGCCACCATATTAAATCTTAATCAGTAACAATATTCACTAATTACAGAAGCTGGTTTATATGTTGGGTAAATTGTTTGTAAACGTTGGATTTTGTTCCCTGACATAGCATATTGCCAGCCACAAAATAAGCATAAGGTTTGCTAAAAGCTTTCATCAATAGCTTAAAGTAGGCACTGCTGCCTAATATTTCAGTCAGTGTGGAAAGGCAGGTAATGACATTATGAATACGTTTATAATGCAGGCCAATTTCTTCTAAAATGCATATAAGTATTACTTTACCAGGACTCTCTGAAATATGATTTATTTAATGCATTTCAGCCCCCATAATATTAAGATATAATTGAGATGAGAAGTAAAAAAAAAAGATTGCATGCAGTCAGTATGGTATGTGAATCATAGACTAAATTGCCTGTAATTTCAAAGGCACTTAAAGGAATTGTGAAATTTATATAATGCATTCTTATATTTGGAAAAGGTTATAAGAACAATAGTCCAGTTATTTTAGTATTTCAGTTAGGACTCTCTGAATTGCTATTAAGCATTTCAGATAACCATAGAGTGAGCAGATCGAAATCTTTCTGTGTCCAGTTCTCATTAAGTAATTTTTGTGAGTTTTTCCTATAAACCTCTTATACTTAGCCAAGTAGTTAGTTGAGCAGCATATAATTTCTATGAAGGCCATAATCTAGTTTTTACCAACTATATGACCGAATGAATGACAACAACGTAAATGTTGCCAACACATTTAAAAGGGATTCAGTTAAATGGTACTTGGAGTTTTGATGATTATTGCTTTGAAAAGACTGAAAATCACAGGTCTTGGCTTTATAGTTTAATTACTTGCTTAACAATTGCTAGTGATTCACTGAATCACAAGGCTTCCAAACAAATGAGATCAGTAACTGCTGCCATGCCTGAACAACCCCAATTTTCTTGACAATGGCTACCAAACTGTGTTTAGCTTAATACAAACTGTTAGTCTAACAGCAAGCAATAGGGATTTCAAGCGTGCCATTGATGAGAGGCCAGCAGATTGAGCACTTTACGAGCAGTGACACTTGTGTCAAGCATAACTTGAGCGTATTTTATCAAGACAAGTTGGAGAAGCAAATATAGTAATTATCCACATCCTGTTTTGATACTGGATTCGGTAATAATGAGCACTGTCCAGCTTTCCAGAGCATCTAATTAATAATTTGTTCTTAAGAACACAGAATGTGTTTGAATAAAACCAGGAAACAGGGCAAGCTGAAGGTCCTCCATACTTCTGCGTTTCCTGGGCTGAAGTCAGAACCACTGGTGGCACCTTAAAAGAAGATCACGCTGTAGGCGGAGATCCAGGTGTCTTGGTGGGAAGGTTTAATTTGTGCCTTTATTGGCCTGTGCCGCTTTCTTCACTGTGTCTTAACATTGTGGCATTTCCATGAATACGTCACTCCTCCATCTTGCCCTTTAGCGATGGCAGGATCTTTATTTCAAATGGATTTTTCCAGAGTTAGATGAGGTCCTCAGTTTTTATTTATGTAGCTGCCACAGTTTTTGCTCACACAAGAATTCTCTTACCCCTCTTCTTTCTTATTATACCATGGAAATGATGGAAAAGAAACGGGTCAGTCTGCGTTTAAGCAGTGGTAATAGCACCCACTATACAGTCAGCAAAAACAAGACCGGGAGCTGACTGTGGCTCAGATCGTGAGCTCCTTATTGCCAAATTCAGACTTAAATTGAAGAAAGTAGAGAAAACCACTACCATTCAGCTATGACCTAAATCAAATCCCTTATGATTATACAGTGGAAGTGAGAAATAGATTTAAGGGACTAGATCTGATAGATAGAGTGCCTGATGAACTATGGACTGAGGTTCATGACATTGTATGGGAGACAGGGATCAAGACCATTCCCATGGAAAAGAAATGCAAAAAAGCAAAATGGCTGTCTGGGGAGGCCTTACAAACAGCTGTGAAGAGAAGAGAGGTGAAAAGCAAAGGAGAAAAGGAAAGATATAAGCATCTGAATGCAGAGTTCCAAAGAATAGCAAGAAGAGATAAGAAAGCCTTCTTCAGTGATCAATGCAAAGAAATAGAGGAAAAGAACAGAATGGGAAAGACTAGAGATTTCTTCAAGAAAGTTAGAGATACCAAGGGAACATTTCATGCAAAGATGGGCTCGATAAAGGACAGAAATGATATGGACTTAACAGAAGCAGAAGATATTAAGAAGAGGTGGCAAGAACACATGGAAGAACTATACAAAAATGATCTTCATGACCCAGATAATCATGATGATGTGATCACTAATCTAGAGCCAGACATCTTGGAACGTGAAGTCAAGTGGGCCTTAGAAAGCATCACTACAAACAAAGCTAGTGGAGGT
>SJYV01001971.1:1458331-1604409 GCA_006410875.1 Neotragus pygmaeus
TCATCCTTTGTCATCCCGTTCTCCTCCTGCCCTCAATCTTTCCCAGCATCAGGGTCTTTTCAAATGAATCAGCTCTTTGCATCAGGTGGTCAAAGTATTGGAGTTTCAGCTTCAACATCAGTCCTTCCAATGAACAACCAGGACTGATCTCCTTTAGGATGGACTGGTTAGATCACCTTGCAGTCCAAGGGATTCTCAAGAGTCTTTTCCAACACCACAGTTCAAAAACATTAATTCTTTGGCACTCAGCTTTCTTTATAGTCCAACTCTCACATCCATACATGACCACTGGAAAAATCATAGCCTTGACTAGACAGACCTTTTTTGGCAAAGTAATATCTCTGCTTTTCAATATACTATCTAGGTTGGTCATAACTTTCTTTCCAAGGAGTAAGCGTCTTTTAATTTCATGGCTTCAATCACCATCTGCAGTGATTTTGAAGCCCAGAAAAATAAAATCAGCTACTGTTTCCCCATCTATTTGCCATGAAGTGATGGGACCGGATGACATGATCTTAGTTTTCTGAATGTTTAGCTTTGGGCTTTTGTGAATAATGCTGCTATGAACATGGAGACACAAATATCTCTTTGACACTTTGCTTTCAGTTCCTTCGGGTATACAACCGGAAATGGAATTTCTGGATCACACAGCGATTCTGTTTTTAATTTTTTGAGGCAAGGAACTACAGTTTTCCATAGTGACTGCACCATTTTACCATCCCCCCGATAGCACACAAGTGTGCCAATTATCCATCCTCATCAGCAGCAAGCAACCTTTTAAAAAGATGAATTAGACCAAAGCACTGTCCTGCTAAAATACTGCTAAAAATCCTCACATATTAGTATAGGAGAATCCTCATATTGGTATATGAACATATTGGTATATGTTTTTAAATGTTTTATTAATATTTTATATAGGGGTGTAGCCAATTGACAATGTTGTGACAGTTTCAGGTGAACAGTGAAGGAATTCAGTCATACATATACTCAAATATAACACAAAGTAGGAACAAATTTCCCTGGAATTATGCAATTGCTATTTAAACTGGAAAAGAATACAGTGACTGTCATACCACGCAGAGTCACAGAAGTCTTAAATGCATACTGTTAGGTGAAATAAGCCAGTAAGAAAAGGCTGCATACTGTTTGAATCCAACTGTACAAATGTTCTGGAAAAAGTAAAAATGAAGACACTGAAAAGGTCAGAGTTTGTCAGAATCTAGGGGACTGGTATTGAGGATGGAAACAGAGGAAAAGGTGTAGCTCAGAACATTCTTAGCCCAGTGAAATTATACTGCGTGATGTTGCAACAATGCATATGTAATATTGTACAATTTAGCAAACTCATGTAATAGAAACACAAAGAGAGGGCCTAAGGTAAACCATAGACTTCATCTAACAATAAAGTATCAATATGTGTTCACAAAGTGTAACAAACATGCCACACCAAAACAAGATCCTGATAACAGGGGAAATAGAAGCAAGGGTGTGTGGGTGTGAAAGTAACTGGAACTCTCTGTTCTTGCTAAATATTTCTCTAAATCTGAACTTCTCTAAGAGATGATGTCTATTAATGAAGAAAAACAACTAGCGAATGAGTGAAGAACTTTCAACATGATCATAAAGATTTATTTTAGATTTTTCAAGTGACCTGTTACAGTGCAGTTTGGATACTGGAAAGATGGGTCTCTGTCATCTTTTTTTGTTAAGGCATAGTAACTTGAGCTTTGTCTGTATTAATATGTTTGGCTTTAGACATAATTATGAGCTATCTGTTATTTGTTCTATGCTTGTGTTTCTTCAAAATATAAAACTACTGTAATTGCTAAGAAGTCAAGATGAGATAAAAACAATTAAATGCAGAATCAGTCAAATAAAAATGGTCTTCATCAAACTCTATCTACATTTTTGTTTCTTGAATTGAATCATGCCATGGCCTCTTACACAGCACATGTCTTCCTGTAAAGCTGATTTTGATCAAATATGTTGTTTTGTTTTAGTTTTGATGTGAATCCCTGATTTTATCCACTCTTTCCATTGAAATGATCCAAGCCTCTGCTTCTGATTACTACATGTAATTTTAGCCCAGCAAGTTATTTGGTCAATAAGGGTTTTTAACTTCAATGAAAATTTGTATGTTTTTTTGCCAGTAAAAGTCATTTCAAAGGAAAAACTATGCTGTTGTTGGGTATCCGTGTGGATTTGTAAGATTGAGGGTAAAGTTATGGAATAATAGTTTCTTTTGTGAATTGATTTCTTACAATTATTTCAACATTTTATGGTATAAGAAATGCTTCATATTTTGGTTAAAACCTCTGTAATAAAAACATCTCCTTCTGCAGTAAGTTAAATGTCACCGAAAACAGCAATCTGAAACAAAAGGTATTTATCCATTTCTTGTGTGATTCAGCCAGACAGAAAAGGAGAGCAAATGAAATGTTTGTCTTATAAATCCCTATGATTCTCTGAAGAAATCTACGTAAATTCAAGCAATATTTGTTGAATGACTACTTTGAATCTGGCATTATTCTGAGCTCTATCAACTGAATGGACATAGAGTTCCCATTTACTGCCCTCACACAGTGTATATTCAATTGGAGGATATAGACAATATAGAACTGTGACTTGTTATCCAGATTCCAGGACCCCTCCATGGATACCAGAAGTCCCTTATGATCAGATCCCTTGGTTCCAAATCTGAGGATCCAGAGGGTCACCTGAACTGTTTTTGAAAAAGCATTGTGTATATGAAGATCCACGTGGTTTAAATGCTTGTTGTTCAAGGCCCATCTGTACATGTACATAATTACTAACTCTTTAAAAGATGAAGGCTATACTGAGAAGAAAGAACATTCATAGGAAAGAGGATAACTGAGGTTGAGGTGCTATGGCCTCTTTTAGGAGCCAACACTCGAGTTGAGATCTGAATGATGAAGGACTGCTATTAGAAAATCTGGAAATAACCTTGCTTGTAAACTAATGTGTTAGCTTCTCACAGTTTCACAGATGCTGAAAGAAGGTAAATGTCTCTGGATACAACCAGTAGAACAAATTCTGTAAACCATCACAATCTACCTTAGAAAACTAAGTTTCTAAAAAGAGTTCTTATAAAAAAAACCTCTTAAGTTTCTGCATTGACCTTTCTATTCAACTGAGTCCTTAATATAGATACAGCAAAACATCTTAGTAATAGTGCAAACTGCCTTAGTCAGCAAGGAAGAAGACAGTGGAAATTGTTTATCATCAGTTATACCCTTGGTCAGTGAGTTGAGACTGGCTTGAAAGCCTCCAAGGGCTCCAGTGATGTCATTGACCACTTCAGCTAAAGTGAGGGACAACTTTTGTGCTATTTTTTCTAACTGAATGACTCCCATTCAAGGTTTACAGCCTACAGGCTGCACGTAAGTAGCCTCAGGTACCCTTCCATGATGTTCCCTATCTGCAGTCATCTGAGTGCTACTAACCCACGCTGGTTTTCTTAGGTACTTGATGGTGTCTCATGACCACCCTATGTCACCATGCTTCTATGGGGAAGGCAAATTAGTACCTCCATCTCCCACAACTATAGCCTGGGGTGCACATGACGTCCCTGGAAAGAAAGTGTTATTTAAAATTGCTAGGAATCCCGACATTTCCATAAGGCAGAAGCTTAGGATGGATCCAAAATGACCTTCCCACTAACTCAGAGGCATTACACTGCCCAGTTTGGTTAAATAAAACCACAATGAGGTACCATTTCACACCAGTCAGAATGGCCGCGATCCAAAAGTCTGCAAGCAATAAATGCTGGAGGGGGTGTGGAGAAAGGGGAACCCTCTTACACTGTTGGTGGGAATGTAAACTAGTACAGCCACTGTGGAAAACAGTGTGGAGATTCCTTAAAAAATTGCAAATAGAACTGCCTTATGACCCAGCAATCCCACTGCTGGGCATACACACCAAGGAAACCAGAATTGAAAGAGACACATGTNCACACACACACACACACACACACACATGGCAAATGAACTTTCTGACACACACACACACACACACACACGGCAAATGGCAAATGAACTTTCTGCTCTTAAAGAAAGTATATGAGAGACAGATGGAAACAACAGGGACTACCTTATTTCTCATTACCTATAATTATGATTTCATAATCTGCAAATTATCTACGTATAATGAGTTATTCAGTTTTATCTGGTTTATAATTTAACCAATTAGGCTGTTTCCTTAGTTTACTGGAGATGAAACTGAGAGCTTATACCAGGTATCAAGTGCATCACTTTTTAAGGAAAGTATGTTGACTGACTTGAGTACTTTATATTTGTTAAACACTCTTTTGAATACTTTACACATAGTTACTTATTTAATCCTCACAAAACCATAGGAGATGTAGGAACTGTTTTTTGTTGCTATTCAGTCACTGGCTCTTGGTGATCCCCATGGACTGCAGCATGCCAGGCTTCCCTGTACTTCACTGTCTCCTGGAATTTGCTCAAACTCATGTCCATTGAGTCAGTCAGTGATGTATCCAATCATCTCATCCTCTCTCGCCTGCTTCTTCTCCTGTTCTAAGTTTTTCCTAGAATCGGGGTCTTTTCCAGGAAGTTGGCTCTTCGCATAAGGTGGCCACAGTATTAGAGCTTCAGCTTCAGCGTCAGTCTTTCCAGTGAATAATCAGGTTGATTTCCTTTAGGAATTATTATCCCAATTTTATAGAGAAGGAAATCTGAAGTACAGATTTTTACTTCTGAGCAATATCACACATCTAGTAAACAGGAGCTAGGTTCAAATCTAGATGTTCTGTGCTAAACAGTGTACATACACATAATCAAATATAGTTAAAAAGTTCCTAGAAATAAATCTTCTCTTTCTGGAATATTAAGACTTTTAAGATATACTTGGAGCCAAAAACTAGGCTTTAAAGTGTACAGGAAGGAAGCAGTTAGCCAGCTTATGCGATGTAAGTGGATCCTTTTCTACAAGTGATCGTGATTGACAAGCTTATAGAATATTGTTGCAGAGCAGAGCAGACACTGGATGTCAGAAGTCCACATCACCAGGGAGATGGAGAGAGCTTCTCACTAAAGGGCAGGAGTGGTTCTTTGTCTCTGCATTCTTGCAGCATCCTGAGGAATCTGGATGTGCTGGCTCTTACTGTTTGCCTTTTCAGGAGTACTCAGAGTAGAAGAATGGTACATGCAGGGCACTACGATAGCCAGGGAACCTTCCTTTACTGCTCTTTTCCTTTGTGAATACCTTACCTCTCTTTGAAAAACCTATAAACATTTGTTAAGATGACTTGGAGAGTCTTGTGCACATAATTTTTGTAAGTTCAAAAATATCATTGTGTCTCTGATTTTTTTGTTAGTTTCATGATAATTGTATGCTGTGTCTTCTGCTAAGGAGAGCTTTAAGAGAAGGGAGATTTTGAGCCCTTAAATAAGAGAGAAGCCTGGAAAATCAACATAGATGCAGTAGAAAATTCTGTATGCAGAAGCAGAAACTTACAAAAGCAGTCTTACACAAACTATGTTTTTATATTATGAATAAATTATTGAGTCAGTTCCATATGCAAGTAGGTTAACTGTACATTTTAATAAATGTATGAAAAAATAAATTACTAGACTTTCTTACGTAATACCTTGGTGCCACGGGTATCATTTTCTTCTTTCTTTTATATAAATAGTTAATTACATAAAAATAGATCATTCACTCACCTTTCCGCATGTAAGGGTTAACATGAACAATAACAAAGTGGCATCTAGGATATGTACTGGGAAGAAGCCTAGATTGTGTTGGGGACATTTGAAATAAACAAGAGGGTCATTATGAGTTGGAAGGGGTGGGGAGTAGGAAAAACTCATGTAATATATAGGAGGCAGGCCTTGCTTTAGCAAAATATTTCTTTTCTTATTGAATCAATATGTTTGGGCACAGACCACCCGTAAAAATGTATATCTGACGCAATGAGGGAATTATGATGTAAGGAGCAGGGGCATATCCAGTCTTTGGAAAAAACCACCTTGTTTGTATAGGCAAATGATGTACAAAGTCTGGTAGCTAAGAACAAGAAAGGTCTTGGAAACACTTTAATTCTCAGGGTGAGAGATGGTATATTTTCAGAAAGGGAACAGAATTTTCGTTATCCTACTCAGCACAGTGTCATTTTGTTCACCCATTCACTTTAACCCAAGTTCTGCTTCTTGGTGCTTCTGGTTTGTTGGTCAGTTTTCAGCTCCTTGACAGCTGAGCCCAGTTGGTCATTCTTATCCCAAAAAAGGGTGTCTGCTTCCTAGGTTTCTTTTTGTTCTTACATATTTATATGTATATTATTTTGTATAATTCTCTGAGAACACATTCCCAAATCAGTAAATATTGTTTATTAAATTATTATTTGTAGTGTTTTTTATCAATGTACTTTTGAGCCATTTTACTATTTTGATTCCTTAGTTTGCCTAACTTTTCATTGTTATGAGCATCTTTTTATCCAAATCAGTGTCAAATTTTGGGTTCTTTTCAGAACGTATTTTTTTGCAAAGAAAATTCCATGAGACTGTTTTCAGAAAGATTGTATCAGTTTGTAATCTCAGAAATATATGAGGCTGTATGTTTTACAATACTGAAACAAATTGATCTTTGGTAATTTGATAGAAGATTTCATCAGATTTTTATTTTTTGCCTTCTTGTTCTTACCAATTAAATTGAGCATTGTATATGTTATTTGTTACTTATGTTTATTTCATTTTCCTTTGTTTTCCTTCACCTGCTTTTAAATTGGTTCTCATGATTTGTAAGCACTTCTTATATAAAGTATTTAAACCTTGTGGTATTTGTTTAGACAGTTTATCTTGGGAGTTGTAATTTTCTAAAACATGCCTGTTGTCATTATAAATCATATTCACCCAAACTTGCTCTCATTTTCTGATAAGAAGTGCTTGTTTCTAGGAACTTTTTCAAGCCTTTCTTCTCTTTATTTTTTTAATAGTAAGGGAACTTTTTTATCTGGCAATATTCAGCTTCATAAGGGTGAAATTTAAAAGTATTCGAAGTTTTAAAGGGAATTAAACATTTAAACTACCAGGGAAGGGACATTAGAATAATACACTGAGTCACAGCAATATGGACTGAAACAGGATTCCTAAGAGCCTTTTCCCCCCACAATTCCTTTTAATTCATTAAAATGTCTGAATACAGAGGTTGGAACTGCTATATTGCCTCTGTGCTATTGGTTCATATAGGTCACAAGTGTGAAAGATGACACCAGGGTTTGTATGTAAGGGCAGGGTCTATACATAGTTGGATGTGCTACCATGCTTTTTCTTGTTCTCTTTATGTTCAGTTTGGCAGTTAAATACAAGAAAGGATATAATTTTAACTGCAGAAAAGTAGTAGTATTTGTTTTTTTAAGGCAGCATTTTTACTGTACCATGTCAGTTTAAATTTATTCTTCCCATCACCTCCTCCCTCCCTGACTGCTCTGGTGACACAGATTTGAGAATAGTTTGAGTGTGTCCGTTAAAACCTCATCTTTCCGTTAAAAATTGAACAGACCTCAACATCACAGTGTAAATAGTAACACCAAAACCAACCGTGAAATCAAAGTCATTATATTGTCAATTAAGGAATTATATGATAAGCTTCAAACCTTCATTTTGGGAAGTGGTTTCTGTTTTCACTAAGAGTAGCACAGTAGAATACTTGTGTAAGTTGTCTCTTTGTCAGAGATAAATTGTATCCCTGCATGGGCTTTGTGTGGTTTGTGGAAGTGGTGGAGTTGACTCCAACTTGAGAATTTCGTTTCTTCTTTCCTTTTTTTTTAATTTTTGCTTTTGAGAATTGTTAGTTTCTGTGGCTCATATCAGAAGAATATTCTGGTGGAGAAATTAGACCATGCTGACAACACAAATACACATGACTGAATGACTGAGCAATAAATGTGTTTAGGTGGAGGTGCCAAAGATGTTAGTAAAAGATATCTTCAGAAATGCTGATTCCCATTTGGAGGTGGTTTTGATTATTTGAGTGTGCATTTTCAAATGAAGTTCACAAAATGGGCTGAGGACTAGATTTGGTTTCATTCATTTTACAGCTTTTAACTGGTCCAGTTCAGTTCAGTTCAGTCACTCACTCGTATCTGACTCTTTATGATCCCATGAATCACAGCACGCCAGGCCTCCCTGTCCATCACCAACTCCCACAGTTCACTCAAATTCACATCCGTCGAGTCAGTGATGCCATCCAGCCATCTCATCCCCTGTCGTCTCCTTCTCCTCCTGCCCCCAATCCCTCCCAGCATCAGAGTCTTTTCCAATGAGTCAACTCTTCGCATGAGGTGGCCAAAGTACTGGAGTTTCAGCTCCTGGTCCAGGAGCATTGAAAAATATAATGGCACACTACTATGATGTTCACTGGATTAACTTAAAAAAAAGTTTTGTTTTATATATCTTATATAAACTTGGTTAATTATTCCAGTTGCTCTGTATATCTTTTATAAATTTAACTTTACAACTTGTTCATGAGATAAAATATAGCCTTTGTTTATAACTGTAAGAGAAGTTCCATATATGTACTGTAGCTTATTTATGTATTTATTTTTAAAGACATGGAAGATTTCTTTTTGGACTGCCCTGGGTCTGCATTGCTGTATGCAGGCTTTCTCTAATTGCATCGAGCAAGGGCTACTCTTCATTGTGTTTCAGTGGCTGCTCATTGTGGTTGTTTCCCTGGAGCATGGGCTTCATTGCCTCTTGGCATTTTGGCTTTTGAGATATTTTCAGGCCCACTCAGCAGTAGAGACTACCTGCAGTGCAGGAGATGAAGGCAACATGAGTTCAATCCCTGGGTCAAGAAGATCCCCTGCAGGAGGGCATGGCAACCCACTCCAGTATTCTTGTCTGGAGAATTCCATGGACAGAGAAGCCTGGCAGGCTACAGTCCATAGGGTCATAAAGTGATTTGGACACGGCTGAAGTGACTTTATTTTGGGGGGCTCTAAAATCACTGCAGATGGTGACTGCAGCCATGAAATTAAAAGATGGTTACTCCTTGGAAAAAAAGTTATGACCAACCTAGATAGCATGTTGAAAAGCAGAGACATTACTTTTCCAACAAAGGTCCCTCTAGTCAAGGATGTGGTTTTTCCAGTGGTCATGTATGGATTTGAGAGTTGGACTGTGAAGAAGGCTGAGCCTTTGAACTGAAGAATTGATGCGTTTGAACTGTAGTGTTGGAGAAGATTCTCGAGATTCCCTTGGATAGCAAGGAGATTCAACCAGTCCATTCTGAAGGAGATCAACCCTGGGATTTCTTTGGAAGGAATGAGGCTGAAGCTGAAACTCCAGTACTTTGGCCACCTCATGTGAAGAGTTGACTCACTGGAAAAGAACCTGATGCTGGGAGGGATTGGGGGCAGGAGGAGAAGGGGACAACAGAGGATGAGATGGCTGGTAGGCATCACTGACTCAATGGACATGAGTCTGAGTGAACTCCGGGAGTTGGTGATGGACAGGGAGGCCTGGTGTGCTGTGATTCATGGGGTTGCAAAGAGTCGGACACAACTGAGTGACGGAACTGAACTGATCTTTACTTTGACCTGTGTTGGAATAAGTCAGAGTGGAGAGGTATAATTCATAATAAAATTTTAAGCATTGTTTTGGGGAAAGGGGAGGAAATTAAATAACTCAACTTTGATCTCATGAAGTTTCTTTTTATTAAATAAATTAGGTTTTAGGGAAAGAGTCTTTTATGGCATGTTGGAAGAAAGACACAAAATTTCTTCCTTCTTCAGTGAGGAAAAGGTTAAATGCTTGACACTTTTTTTTTTTTTTTAATGATCAAAGTGTTAGTGTGGCTAACAATTTGTGAAAAAGTCAAAATAAGAGTTCAGACTAGTTTCAGGCTGTGTTATCTTTCCTACATGAAGTGAGAAATAAATACCTCATAGGAATGTTTGTAGAGATACAATGCCTTTCCCTTCTAGGATACGTTTGAGTCAGCAGTAGTGAATGTGATTACCTTTGAATCCCTGTTTGAGAGAGAGAGATGAGTGGGTGGTTTCAGTACAGTTTCAGTGTAGTTAACTCAGAATTGGTATTAATTGCCCCCATTGCAGATGCCTTTAGTGAGGAAGCCAGTTGTAACGCTGGTAACTTTTTCACAGCTTTAGAGTTTATTGTTACCAAATAAAAGTTAGTTGACATGAAAGTCTTATACACATTGTTGTCCTTCTTGTGATTCAACTAAGGTGTACCTTTTCAAAAATGAAATTACGGTTAATGGTTTTTTGTTGGTGTGGGGCTTTTAAATATTGTTTATGTTTAAATAGAAGATATTAACAAAAAGACTTAAAATCTGATTTTTGATTCTCTGATATGGGAGAACTTCCTGGGGAATACTTTAAATAAGATGTTCACCCCTTGGTAGTTGTATTCATCAGACTAATACAGTGACAGGAAAGGAATATAGTCCTTTAGCTGATTGGCTTGTCTTGAGTCACTGGATGAAGGAGCAAGACTCCTATTTTTGCTTTGTTTAAGTGGTTTTAAGAATGTATATTCCGAAGTTGGATGGGGTGAGGCAAGCTAAAGAAATTTCTGATAATAGGAAGGGTAACAAAAAATAATAGAACTGTTAGAAAACTTTTAGTAAATAATCAATGTGAAAGTAGAAATAAGTTATATCAAAAGAGATGATAAAAATTGTTATTTTCTTACTTCCTGTGATTATTCTCTAGTTTTTTTGCTGTTGTCAGTGAATAATTTATACAAAATTACTTATGAATTTTGATTTGATAGTTCTAGTCATTCTACGTGAGAAATTACATTTCTTACAGTAACTTTTTAATGTTAACCTGATGTTAACTAGTAGTTATAAAAATAATAAATGTGAAGATTGTTTACTGAGGGAAGAAAAGGGGGAGTAGTAAAGTTGCACTTCTGGTTTCTTTGATGATTTTACATGACCAGTGACCACAACTCCTGGGTTATTTTGAGCTCTAGCAGGTGGTCAGTCATGTAAGGGTGCATTTCATAGTTGAGTCCCATAATTTGGAGACTCTGGTGAGGATATCATCTTAGTTACATTTCTATATATTTACATCTGGATTTTTAAATAAAACATTTTCTGATAATGTACTTACCTTAAACTTCCAAACTAGGAACTTAAACATATATAAAAAGATACAATTGTGGTTTGTGTGTTTTCTCCCCCTCTATAAAAACATCTTCATTTTATATTTTTTGGTATATTTGACATATTAAACTGTACAAGAAATTAAAGTATGTTTAATTTTCTTTAATTATGAATTAGAAAATAATGCATAAAATAAAATTAAGCAAAAGTTGAATATTATGTGCCATGCACTGTGTTGGAAACTAAGGATACAAAAATAAATAGGCTTCACTTTTTTCTATTCATCAGCTTAGTGTGTAGTAGGAGAAGAATAAAAGTAAAGAACATGTTGACTGCTCTGATAGCGGAGCTCATGATTTTTCACTTCCTTATTTCATTCCTACACCTATTTAATTGTTTAACATGTCTTTATTTTATATCCACTATAAAGAGACCACTGTAAGCTGACAGTTTTTTAGGCTTGGCATTGTAATGGCGAACCAAATATATAAGATAACGCCTAAAGGAGAACTTACTCTGTATGGAAGCTGCCCAGACACAGGGACCATTGTCATTTTTTTCACTGTTGTATCCCAAGTGTTTGTAAGAGTGCTTAGGCAGAGACTAGGTGTTCATAAATATTTATTGGAAGAAAGAAAACAGATGACCCAAACCTGAGCTCAGGTTCTTCTTTCCCTATTGTTTAGGAATCCTTGAACTGGATTTTGGAGAATAATTGTTTCCTAAGAGAAAAATGACTAGAACATCCTGTGCAGAGGGCTTAGGCCCTAGGTGGTAAAGATAATATTGAGGCTTAATACAATATTCACTAGTATTTCAAAGTAGATTAGAATGAAAGTATTGTATGTTTATGAACTTTCCAGAAGTTGTAGCTATCAATGTATGCTGAGACTATTAAAAACATCTGTTTGTAGTATATATTATTCTTATTAGACATACTTATAAGGGATTTTTCTTTTAAAGTTCCGTATTAAACTGATAGTATTTTATAACATTTAAATTGCTATGTATTAATAGCACTTGTGAATTATTAATCAATGCTGGATAATTTACAAGTTTTTAAGTGGGAGAGATCGATTTCTTTCTAATAAGGAATTTAATGTTCAAATATTTTGAAAGACTTTTAATGCATATTTTCTCCTTAAAATATTGAAAGCCTTTTCTGGAGTAGTCATATTTGAGTCTAGAAGCTGATAGCATCTGACAGTATATTTTTTGTGTCCACAGTGTCCAGAATTTTGTTATTTTAGCAAATCACAAAAAGTTTTTTTCTTGCTGTTTATGTAATTGGAATTAATTATGCATTATTTTTTTCATATATTTATTAGGAATGTTTGTGTATTCCTATGTAAATCTTACTATTTTGTATATAAATTGGTCTTACTTGAAACTGTAAACATTCATCTTAAAAATTCTTTGTTCGAAGTACCTCATAATTTAAAATATATCCAAAATAAAAACAACTGGAAACCAGAACAACACAAGAAGTTAAGTCATATGGCTTATATATAGGGAGTTGACTATTTTGTGGTTGAATGAGTGAAAGTTGCTCAGTCATGTCTGACTCCGCTACCCGTTGAACTGTAGCTCACCAGGCTCATCTATCCATGGGATTTCCCATCAAAGAATACTGGAGTGGAGAGAATCTTCCTCACCCAGGAAGTGAACCCAGGTCTCCTGAATTGCAGGGAGATTCTTTACTGTCTCAGCCACCTGGGAAGCCCAGTTTTGTGGTTTCATGATCTTAAATATTTTGAACATTTTGTTTTACAAGAAATTTAAATATTTGTAAGGATTAATGTTTCATGCTAACTAAGTTTATTAACACACAAATTGCAACATTTACAAGGCCAGGATGCTGAAAATGACATTGCATTACTTTATCTTCTCTATTTTTGGCATGAACACAAGTTCAGAGGTGAAAGTAGTTTTTGTTATTGTTTTAAATTCTACATAAATCATGGTTTAGACTCTTCACATAATAGTAACAGGTTAAAGAACTATATATTAATGAACACAAGAATTAGTTATTTTAGGGTTTGATTGATAAAAGTTATTTGTTAAATTGAATTAACAGAGTAAAACAATAGAGTGACATTATGCAAACTTAAATGGAATGAGTTTTTAACATACTGCCTTTAGTATACAAAGATTCAATTCAGTTCAGTTTAGTCACTTAGTCATGTCCGACTCTTTTTGTGACCCCATGGACTTCAGCATGCCAGACTTCCCTGTCCATCACCAACTCCTGAAGCCTGCTCAAACTCATGGCCATTGAGTTGGTGATGCCATCCAACCTTCTCATTCTCTGTCATTCCATTCTCCTCCTGCCTTCAACTTTCCCAGCATCAGGGTCTTTTCTAGTGACTTAGTTCTCCACATCAGGTGGCCAAATTACTGGAGCTTCAGCTTCAGCATCAGTCCTTCCAGTGAATATCCAGGACTGATTCCTTTAGGATTGACTGATTGGATCTCCTTGCTATCCAAGGGAATCTCAAGAGTCTTCTCCAACACCAGAGTTCAAAAGCATCAATTCTTCGGTGCTCAGCTTTCTTTGTAGTCCAGATCTCAGATGCATACATGACTACTGGAAAAACCATAGCTTTGACTAGATGGACTTTTGTCGATAAAGGAATGTCTCTGCTTTTTAATAAGCTGTCTAGGTTGGTCAAAGCTTTTCTTCCCAAGAGCAAGTGTCTTTTAATTTCATGGCTTCTGTCACCCTCTGCAGTGATTTTGGAGCCCAAAAAGATAAAGTCTGTCACTCTTTCCATTGTTTCCCCATCTATTTGCCATGAAGTGATGGGACCGGATGCCATGATCTTAGTTTTCTGAATGTTAAGTTTTAAGCCAACTTTTTCACTCTACTCTTTCACTTTCATCAAGAGGCTTTTTAGTTCCTCTTCACGTTCTGCCATAAGGGTGGTGTCATCTGCATATCTGAGGTTATTGATATTTCTCCTGGCAATCTTTGATTCAAGCTTGTGCTTCATCCAGCCTGGCATTTGGCATGATGTACTCTGCATATAAGTAAATAAACAGGGTGACAGTATACAGCCTTGACATACTCCTTTCCCGATGGGGAACAAGTGTGTTGTTCCATGTCCAGTTCTAACTGTTGCTTCTGACCTGCACACAGATTTCTCAAGAAGCAGGTCAGGTGGTCTGGTATTCTCATCTCTAAGAATTTTCCACAGTTCTTTGTGATCCACACAAAGGCTCTGGCATAGTCAATAAAGCAGAAGTGGATTTTTTTCCAGAACTATCTTGCTTTCTCGATGATCCAACGGATGTTGGCAATTTGAAAGATTTTCATACAAAGGCAGGTTTTATTACAAATCCTTGATTTTTAGAATTTACTTATAATCTCATTAATATGCAGTGATAAACGAAAAAGTTGAGCAAAGTGAAGTAATTTACCTTGTAGGTTTACGTTCAACATTCTCTTCTCACCAAATTAAAATGAAATGGAAATAAGTTTTCTGGAAGCTTCTAAACTAGAGTTTAGCCTGGTAGAAATCACGCACCCTCTTCATCAAGTATTTTTCTTATTTCCATTTTAGGAATGAAACTCATTAACATATATAAACAGAATAATCAAGGATTTCATATAGCAATACTGGTAATAGACTGTGGTCTGCGTTAATTTCTGTAGGGCTTGAAGTCACAGCCTCAGTCCCATAGAGGACCCTGATAATCAAATAAGTAGTGTTTACGGGGAATGATTGAAGGTGGGTGGAGATGGGGACAACAGAGGATAAAAGAGTTGGATGACATGAGTTTGGGTAAACTCTGGGAGTTGGTGATGGACAGGGAGTCCTGATGTGCTACAGTCCATGGGGTCACAGAGTCGGCACTGAACAGGGGACCCTAGCTGCCATTAGAAGTAGCATCCATGATAGGGTTTAGTTCAAAGTAAAACCAGCAAAGTTGAAGTTTTGGTTTTATAGCTTAATAAGAAGTCTTTTGAAGAAATGTATGATTTTACAGAAATGTCCAAAGACCAGACTGTTGGAGACAATGTTAGAAAAGCAAAATGTTCCTAATCAAGAGCTTGAAGTCCAAGCTTATCACAACATACCATTTATTGCCAGGGTAACATACTTTTCGTGCAAAAATGCTCATAAATGATGTGAAATCCAGTGTTAGAATTCCAGTTTTGGTCTTACAAATTCCCATCTCATAGCAGTACATCTGTTTATTAGGATTTACCCCAGAATGTAACTCCTAAGTCACTGCACCTGTTGCCAGGAGGTATTTATTCCAGTCACTGGCCTAAAGCACAGAGAGTTATTGCTTGACATTTATAACTTGGGGGAGGGGAAACTGTCGTTTCAAAATCATTTGTTTATAGGAGAGAAAATGGAGCAAAACAGTTTATTTTACTCCAAGTACCACTAGCCACTGTTCACATTTGCACAGCACAGAGCAGCAATATTGATTTTTTGTTCACAGGGCCTCCCATAAGTTTTTTCTTCAATTGTCAGAATTGTAAGATGGATTGGATTATATTTTGTTTGTAGGGATGCTTACTTTTTTCTTTGTTGAAATAGATTGAAATACAGCTTAGAATAAATGTCATAGTGTGATTAAAGAGCTTTAATTTGGACATTTCTTTATGCTATTGATGTTGATTAAGCAAATTCATTGACTACTTGACCATCAGAGAACTATTTCCTTTGTTGCCCTTCTTGCACTAGGACTAGAGGCACCCAGCACATCCTAACTATGTTCTTTCCAATGGTGGGCCCCAAGCCTGCTGCTAATTGCCATTATCATTGGGATGCTCATTAAAATTACATTGAAGTACATGAATTTGGGAGCTGAAGTACTGGGGTTTCAAACCTTGATTTCATTCTTACTGATGTATGATTTTGGAAAACATGATTTTTCAGTGCCACAATTTCCTCCATTGTAAAATAGTAATAATAATGCTTATCTCGTTTGGTTGTTTTGAGGATTTGTAGTCAGTAAATATTTGTAAAGTCCTTAAAGGGACTTCTAGTGATGATGGGATGAAGAGAATATCAGTTTCTTTTCCTGCAAACAAGTATAAAACTGAACAAAATTGTCAACAACCGCATTTTAGGGCTTTAGAAATTAACCAGAGCCAAATAAGAAATCAGGAAGGATTTCTTTATGAAAAGCTGATGGAACTTGCAGTACACACAGTTGAAGTTTAAAGCCTTCTAGCCTTGGGCTGTCCTTACACCCCTTCCTCCTCCCACCCCCTGCGACATTCTTTGGCTATCTCATTGTGGTTAGTTTCATCAGAGCAAGGTGGGTCTTGAAAATCTATGACTGAACTGCCTGGAAGAGTTGGCTTGATTTAGAATAGAGGGTGGAAACCCATGCCTAGGAGTAAAAGTAGGAAACACTGTGGAAAACAGATAGGGAAACCCCGTAGCTCTGCTAACCTGAGGTTGGGGTCCCCGTTGGGGAAACTGAAGCATAACCAGGAAACCCTGGAAATGAAGGAGCCAGACATTTTCTGTGCATTCTTGACTGACTGGAAAGCTATATGCATAGCAGAGGAGATGTGAGGGGATGTTGCAGAAAGGAAAGAACCAAGGCTGACTTGAAAACCCCTTGAACTTTGAACACTCTCCCTAACACAGAGATCAATCATCAGAGGGTGGTGACCTTATTATGGGTTCATCGATTATGTGCGAAAGTCTTTGCTCAATCATTGGCCTATCACTAAGCTATGCAGGGATAGGTGTAATCCATAGGAACTCAGGCTAGAAAATAAAAATAAGTTAAAATAACAACAATGAACATAGACATAGCACCTTCTAGCTACAGGAGAAGTGTGTATGCATGTGTGCTCAATCACTTCAGCCATGTCCAACTCTTTGCTACTTTATGGACTATAGCCCACCATGGGATTCTCCAGGCAAGAAAACTGTAGTGGGTTGCCATGCCCTCCTCCAGAGTATCTTCCAGCCTGGAGATTGAAGGGGATCGAATCTGTGTTTCCTGCATTGGCAGGTGGGTCTTTACTGCTGAGTCACTGGGAAGACAGGAGAAGACAGCAGATTAAATTCAATCAGAACGCTAAAAGGAAAATAGCATTAACAACTTCAGTTCTCAGGGGAAAGAAATTTAGAGTTGCTAACAGTATATTATTTAAAATGTTTAGTTTTCAAAAAACCCAACAAAATTTACAAGACAGGAGAAACAGGGAAGTTGACCCATACCGCGAATAAAAAAGCATTCAATAGAAACTGCTACCTCTGATGTGGGCCCACACGTTAGATTTAGAAGATAAACATTTCATAGTGGCTATTATGAATATTTTCATCCATCAAAGGAAAACTATATTAGAGAATTAAGAGGAAATATGATGATGACCTAACAAATATGTAATAAAGAAAACCTAGTTTTAAAAAGCCTTGGAGAAATTCTTAGTGCATCTTAGTTATTATATCAGTGTGTTGCAAATAAACACGTTTTCACCAAATACAGATATCCTGTCTTCATCTGAACCCAGAGATTCTGATTCAGTAAGACTGGATTCGGGCTTGCAGATCTGTCTTTAAATAAAAAATACTTTTCAGATGAATTTGATGCAAATTCATATTTGGGATTCAGTCGTATACTCCTAGCCAGTTACTTTAAAAATTGTTCTGAAAAATGCTCAATATAAAAAAGTAAAAGAAAGTATTAGTGGCTCGGTCATGTCCAGCTCTTTGCAACCCCATGGACTGTACCTGCCAGGCTCCTCTGTCTATGGAATTCTGCAAGAATACTGGAGTAGGTATACATTCCCATCTCCAAGGGGACCTTACCAACTCGGGGATCAAACCCAGGTCTTCTGCATTGCAAGCAGATAGATTCTTTACCATCTGAGGCACCAGGGAGGCTCCAAAACAACTCTGAACTCAAAAGGAAGAAGGTGCAATTAAGATAAGGTGGTTACAACTCTGGTGATTTCTTCTTTGATGCATTAAGTCTTTAGAGAGTGAAAGTCACTCAGTCATGTGCGATTCTTTGCAACCCCATGGACTATACAGTCCATGGAATTCTCCAGGCCAGAATACTTCTCCAAGAGATTTTTCCCAACTCAGGGATTGAACCCAGGCCTCCCACATTGCAGGCAGATTCTTAACCAGCTGAGCCACAAGGGAAGCCCAAGAATACTGGAGTGGGTAGCCTATTCCTTCTCCAGGAGATCTTCCTGGCCTAGGAATCGAACCAGGGTCTCCTGCATTGCAGGCAGATTCTTTACCAACTAAGCTATGAGGGAAGTGCCCCACTAAGTCATTAATGTGATATAAATAGTAATGTAGATACATGTTTTTAGTTATAAGTTTTGTTCTGCCTTTTCACAAGCTTTACTTAGTGAAATACTGAATTTTAAAAANCATTGCAGGCAGATTCTTAACCAGCTGAGCCACAAGGGAAGCCCAAGAATACTGGAGTGGGTAGCCTATTCCTTCTCCAGGAGATCTTCCTGGCCTAGGAATCGAACCAGGGTCTCCTGCATTGCAGGCAGATTCTTTACCAACTAAGCTATGAGGGAAGTGCCCCACTAAGTCATTAATGTGATATAAATAGTAATGTAGATACATGTTTTTAGTTATAAGTTTTGTTCTGCCTTTTCACAAGCTTTACTTAGTGAAATACTGAATTTTAAAAATTAATGTTAATTGCAATAGTTTTATTTAAGACTTTCTAAACTTCTTTGAAGTTCTTTGCTGGTTGAAAGAGTTTTAAGTTTTAAGCCATACCCCTTGAAGTGTACGGGGAAATAGGGAGAAAAGGCCAAAGAAAGCGTAACAATTTACATTTTTCTTAAAAAATATATGCTTTCTGCCATCCTCTGCCACCATGGTGCCTGTGAAAAAGCATGTGGTGAAGCAGAAAGCAGGTCTTGAAGTTTATTCTTGACTGTACCCATCTTATAGAAGATAGAAACATGGATGTTGCCAATTTTGAGCAGTTTCTTCAGGAGAGAATCAAAGTGAATGGAAAAGCTGGAAATCTTGGTGGAGGTATTATAACGATAGAAAAAAGGAAAGCAAGCTCACTGTAACTTCAAGGTGCCTTTGGGTTCTGCATAGTTGCTAACAACAAAGTTATGAATTGCGTTACTTTTAGATTAACTAAGATGAAGAGGAGGAAGATGAGAATTAAAACTCAGATATCTGGAATATTTTTATGAGTTCCTGAATAAAATTTAGGACTCCCTCCAAAAATTTATGTATGTTTTTCCTTTGATTTCATAATTGGCTATGTTTATTTTCTCTCTTCCAATAAATTTTTGATTAAAATAGTTAATCCAGAAAGATCTCTTCTTATGGTTTGTGTGTGTGTGTGTGTGTGTGTGTGTGTGTGTGTGTGTTGCACATTCGTGTCCGACTCTTTGTGACTCCATGGACTGGGACCAGCCAGGCTCCTATGTCCAAGGAATTCTCCAGGCAAGAATACTGGAGTGGGTTACCATTTCCTTCTCCAGGGGATCTTCCCAACCCAGGAATTGAACCTGTGTCTTCCCACATTGCAGGCAGATTCTTTAGCATTTGAGCTACCTTGGCTAATTTATCTCAGGAGCTTTTGAGAATTTTTGTGGCAGTACGTACAGTCTATATTATTTGCCATTGTCCATCCTTGCTAACTTTCTCATATATGTTTATGAGCAACAAATTTATTCATTAGCATGTATATGTGATTAAAAGGTGTTTGCTTGTTTTCAATCATAGATTGGTGAAATTTGATAGGACTTTGAAATGACTTTCATTCTTCAGAAAAAGAAATTAAAACCCAGAAAAATAAAATGACTCAGCCAGGTCTACAAGACTGACCCAGACACTGGTTCCAGTAGTCATGTATGAATATGACAGTTGGACTATAAAGAAAGCTGAGCACCGAAGAATTGATGCTTTTGAACTGTGATGTTGGAGAAGACTCTTGACTGTCCCTTGGACTGCAAGGAGATCGAACCAGTCCATCCTAAAGGAACTCAGTCCTGAATATTCACTGGAAGGACAGATGTTGAAGCTGAAACTTTAATACTTTGGCAACCTGATGTGAAGAACTGACTCATTTGAAGACTCTGATGCTGGGAAAGATTGAAGGTGGAAGAGAAGGGAAGATGGAAGATGAGAAGGTTGGACGCCATCACCGACTCAATGGACATGAGTTTGAGCAGGCTTTGGGTGCTGGTGATGGACAGGGAAGCCTGGCGTGCTGCAGTGGATGGTGTCACCGAATCAGACACACCTGAGTGACTGAACTGAACTGAACTATATATATGTCTATACGTGAGCAATGTAGATTTTGCTCTCTTGATAAGTTTATGGCACACATCACTGCATTTCCATAAATATAGTTTTCATCATTATCTGTATGTTGTGTGAACCTTTAAAATAATTGCTGCCTGTCAATTCACTAACATTTTTGATGAATTTCAGATGGTATGAAAAATTAAAAAATAAATCTTGTTTATATTATCGACATGGAGGCTTAAAAAGTCACAGAATTCCTTTCTGTTCATGGCTGTTACTAAGAACATGGGCTCTGGAATCTGAGAACCTCACCTGTGTTAAAATCTAACTTACAGTAAATCCTTGAAACCTTGAATGACTTCCTATTTGATGCCTTAGTTTCATACTCTGTAAATTGGTATTATTACAGTAACTACTCCATTTCTTTTATTGTTGTAATTGTTGATGATGTTGGTGAGTATAAAAAAGGGTGATCCATAAAAAACATATAGGGCAGTATCTAAAAGTTGTAATTGCTATATAAATGTTAGCCATTAAATATATTTCTTCAGATTTGTTTTTCATGAATATAAATGTTTATCCATAGGAGTTAAATCAAGTTAAATAAGATAATGTTCATAGACATCTCTCTTTTCAGAAATATTAATGAACCCCAGTAGTACCTAGAAAATAATAAATTGACAAAATTTAAATATTTTTCTTGTTTTGAAGATACACATAATTTTATTGATTATAGTTTATTTTTTCTCAATGCACATTCTGTTTTCACTGCCAAAGAAAATAGATTACACAGTGTAATTTAAAAAATAGAAAGCACATTGTAATTTATATTGTTTTAGACAAATACTAGTTGTTTAGCAATTTGTTTTGACAGAATTTATTGGAATTATGTATCATGTACCAATCTAGGCACTGGAATTATAACTATCATCACAGTCTAGCAAGGAAGATATACATTAAAAATGAACATAATAACAGCACCATGTGGTAATAATTTAATACTATGAATAAAAAGTGTTTAATACTATAATGTTAATAACATGTTAATACTATTTTAATAACAAGTAACTAAATAACAAGTATTTAATATTATAATGTCTTAAATCATTGTTCACCTGTTTTTGAGCAAGATTTTAGGAAAGAGAACACTTAACGATTTAAGACAACGAACATTGTAGTATTAAATAAATCAACATTCACCATGAAGAATTCATTCCGTTCTATGCAGTGAAAGTATAAGTACCATTATCTCTTTTTCAGAAGATTCTGTATTGGAAATCTACATTAGTAAATTGTTTACATCTTTCTATTTTTTTCCTTTTCTTTTTCATACTTTACCTTTTTGGATGACTAATATTAAGGCTTAAAAATCTTTTATCTGAACTAACAGCCAGACTTCTGCCATTTTTCAAATATCTTTCAAAAGCAGAAGAAAATTCACTTAGAATCATGACTATAATCCTGCAAACTATCATCAACAAAAATTAAAGCTGAACTACAGTGCTTCAGAATGAGTTCTATATTTTTGACAAATACTACAACTTATGAATTTTGACTCCAAGCCAGAATAACATGTTCTTATAATAACATGTTCTCATTTGTAATATTCTCTAATAATATGATCTACAAGGAAGTACAATTGCAAATCATCTCTGCTTTTAAAATATGCTCTGCTCCCAAATTTTATATGATGGTACTTGTTTGAATTTTCACACAGCATTTTTTGTCACACAAATAAGTGTCAGCTTCTTCATAGTGTTTAATACTATGATGTTCATTGTCTTAAATCATGTGTTCGCGTTCCTAAATTCTTGATCTCCCACCTGATTTTGAGCAAGACTTTAGGAAAGAGAACACTTACGATTTAAGGCGATGAACATTATAATATTAAACAAATCAATTAAAACAAAGATAATAGTTTAAGATGTGTTGTTTTTATAAGCACTACAGTATCAGCAAATGAAAGAAAGTAATAACATATGTAAACATTTGTTTATGAACTTAGGAAAAGGTAGAAAGGTTGGCTCCTTTACTGTTTTCTTGATATTGCCCTTCTTCCTTTCTGTATTCCTTGTTCATTGATAGTGTACTTTTAGAAATCTCAGAAGACCATAAATCTTCTTAGTAAAACCTACCAAAGTGGGTATTTGCATCAATCCTCTGAAGACTTTTGTGCTCTAAACTGTGTCCTTTTCATGTCTCTCCATTTCAACTACATTTTCTTTTCTCAGAACTGATAACTCTGCCACATTTGAGAATTGCTCATTTCCTAAATGATACCAACATGTGACCCAGTAATCCTTTTGCAGGATTATTTTCATCTTAGAAAGAAGATGCATGTTTATCCAGGACACTTTTAGTTTTGTTCATTTAGTGAGAGGCATTGTACAAAGAGTTAAAGCAAACATATTTTTGCATTGAATTGACCTGGGCAGAACCTAGTTTTTCAACTTGGAAGTTTATGTCTTAGAACAGTTTACTTCTTAATATCATTAAAATTTTTTTTCCAATAAAAAGGAATGTGAAGGAAGGCTTATGTGATGTAAAATAATTTATAGAGATAAGAAAAAATACTAAAATTAATGCTCATCTTTTATAACAGGAATGCTATAGATGGCAAGTTAGAGAACTGAAATAAGAAATTGGGTCAATGTAGAAGTTTTTGATGTGGTCAATATCCCATAGGTAGCAACCAGCACACATAGATGTGCTGTATCAACACATAGCGCTTCTTGGCTGTTCTTGGCTTTCTCGGCTTTTACCTTTGTTTTCTGTTCTATTATTACTTTAGAGGATGCCTAGTTGAAAATTTTAAAACCTAAAATTCTAATTTTTTATTCTATTCTAAATTGTTTTTTATCACATTCATGAACAGTAATTACCTACCTTCAGCCTGATACACCATACATAAGTTTATGTAACACTTTCAATTAAGTGCTTTTCTGCACATATCTCATTTTTGAGTCACTCAGGTGGGAAAAGTAACATCATAGGTGTTACATAGATGTTTCACCTCCATTTTTTAAATGACAAAACTGAATCTCAGAAGTTTTGCCCCTTTGGGAATTTTCAACTTTTTGGACTAGATTGGAGCAGTGCTAGGTCCTATGAATACCCATCTGCTCAATCCTTTTACTTATGTCTCAATACCTTCACTTATGTCAGTTTTCACTAAAGGCTCTACAAATTGAAACACGTTAGTATGCCATAAGGGGCTTCCCAGGTGGTGCTATTGATAAAAATTCTGCCTGTTAATGCCAGAGTCACAAGAGATGCAGGTTTGATCCCTGAGTCAGGAAGATACTCTGGAGTAGGAAATGGCAACCCATTTCAGTGTTCTTGTGAAAAGTTCCATGAGCTGAGGAGCCTGGCGGGATACAGTCCATGGTGTTGCAAAGAGTCAGAATGACTGAGCAACTGAGCACACCACACACACATTGTTCCATAAGGGTGATACTATCACTGTCTTAATTATTTTAGGAGATACTAAGACAAATGTACAATGGTGTGATCATTCACCTAGAGCCAGACATCCTGGAATGTGAAATGAAGTGGGCCTTAGGAAGCATCACTATGAACAAAGCTAGTGGAGGTGATGGAATTCTAGTGGAGCTAGTTCAAATCCTGAAAGACGATGCTGTGAAAGTGCTACACTCAATATGTGAGCAAATTTGGAAAACTCAGCAGTGGCCACAGGACTGGAAAAGGTCAGTTTTCATTCCAATGCCAAAGAATGCTCAAACTACCGCACAATTGTACTCATCTCACATGCTAGTAAAGTAATGCTCAAAATTCTCCAAGCCAGTCTTCAGCAATACGTGAACCATGAAATGCCCTGATGTTCAAGCTGGTTTTAGAAAAGACAGAGGAACCAGTGATTAACTTGACAACATCTGGTGGATCATGGAAAAAGCAAGAGAATTCCAGCAAAACAGCTACTTCTGCTTCATTGACTATGCAAAGCCTTTGACTGTGTGGATCACAATAAACTGTGGAAAATTCTAAAAGAGATTGGCATACCAGACCACCTGACCTGCCTCTTGAGAAATCTGTATGCAGGTCAGGAAGCAACAGTTAGAACTGGACATGGAACAACAGACTGGTTCCAAATCGGAAAAGGAGTACATCAAGGCTGTATATCGTCACCCTGCTTATTTAACTTATATGCGCAATACATCATGAGAAACGCTGGACTGGAAGAAGCACAAGCTGGAATCAAGATTGCCGGGAGAAATATCAGTCACCTCAGATATGCAGATGACACCACCCTTATGGCAGAAAGTGAAGAGGAGCTAAAGAGCCTCTTGATGAAAGTGAAAGAGAAGAGTGAAAATGTTGGCTTAAAGCTCAACATTCAGAAAACGAAGATCATGGCCTTCAGTCCCATCACTTCATGGCAAATACATGGGGAAACAGTGGCTGACTTTATTTTTCTGGGCTCCAAAATCACTGCAGATGGCGATTGCAACCATGAAATTAAAAGACGCTTACTCCTTGGAAGGAAAGTTATGACCATCCTAGACAGCATATTAAAAAGTAGAGACATTACTTTGCCAACAGAAGTCCGTCTAGTCAAAGCTATGGTTTTTCCTGTGGTCATGTATGGATGTGAGTGAGAGTTGGACTGNTCATCTGCATATCTGAGGTTATTGATATTTCTCCTGGCAATCTTGATTCCAGCTTGTGCTTCTTCCACCCCAGCGTTTCTCATGATGTACTCTTCATATAAGTTAAATAAGCAGGGTGACAATAATACAGCCTTGAGGCCTTAAAATATTTTAGAAGCTACTTACGATAGAAGGGCTTCCCTGGTGACTCAGTTGGTAAAGAATCTGCCTGCAATGCAGGAGATCCGGGTTCGGTCCCTGGGTTGTCAGGATCACCTGGAGGAGAGAATGGCTAGCCACTCCAGGATTCTTGCTGGAGAATTCCGTGGACAGAGGAGCCTGCTGGGCTACAGTCCATGGGGTCGCAAAGAGTCAGACATGACTCAGTGACTTTCGCTTTCACTCTGTGATAGATACTGTCATTTGCACTGTCGATCGCTGGCACATACCCTACTGCTTACACCTTTTGAATTGCTTGGTCCTGTGTTTGTAAAGCTATGGCAGAACTGACAGCAACAGAACAAAGTTACCAGAGTTGAATTTGAGTCACCACCGTGAGACTGACATCAGATCCTGTGGCACATATGTTACAACAGATGTGACTCAATTGGGAAATGAATAATAGCTTTTTTTTTTTTTAACATTTGAAAAATAACAGTTCCTTTTAAACTTCAGGACATTTTGGCCTGCTAACCTACGTTTGTGAAACTGATCAAGACCTATTCTGAAAGGGACACCTATTATCCCAAACTCTTCCACACTCTGGGAGATTTCTGTGTCTACCTTGCTTTTGCTTTAGTTTTTCCAGATGACATAGAGCAGCAGGGATCAGCTGGGAGTCCCTCAAAGCCAGAAGATGAAATGGAATTAGAGAAGGTATTCTGAGGGAGGAAACAATGATTAGATAAAGGGATGACTCAAAGGGAAAGATCTCCAGATCCTTAGATTTTGCAAAGTTTGATAACCTGGGGCAATAAACTATGGTTTGGAAGAGAAACCCGAGTGGAAAAATTGAAAGGAGGTCCCCAAAATTTTGTAGGATGGCAGAAAGAGAAATTTTAGCTGAAAAGGTTTGCGTGTTCTTGATTTGAAATATTGTCCTCCCAGCACTTTGATGCACATCTGTCAGTGATCTGCCTTTGACGTTCACACTCTGTGTGAGCTGGCTTAACGTGCGAATCCTGCCTTAAAGGGAACAGCTGGGGTTGGCAGATTCGGTGGTCTGCGTGACCGTGATTGGCTCCCAAGTTGCGTTGGCCAATCGGCAGCTCCTTCCAGGATGGAGACCCAGGCAGCCCCTCTGCCGCTGCGTCGTCTTAGTGTCTGCAGGTCTTTGACAAGTGAACAATAAACTGTACTGTTTGATTGCAGACTGTCTTGCTTCTTTGCCGTGTCCCTCCTGCAGTCTTTCTGTTTCATGTCGCATTACATGGGGAGCTTTTAACCTCTCTTTCCTGCCCCTGGGTTCCAGTGTTCATTGGCCCCTCTCACCGAACCTGTGCTCTAATTGGCAAAACTGGAGCCTGGTGGCGGCAGCCCACTCTTTCCGTTTCCTAATTGGTGTCGGGGGCAGCTGGTGAAGCCAAGCCACGCTGGATTGACTGATAGCTTGGCTCCTGTGACTGTCAAGCTTCCGTCTGACCAACAAGTTTATTACATTTGAAACTAAAAATTAAAATGTTAAATATATCTGACAGTGTTCACAGTGGGTCTGAAATTAAGGAGCACTTTCAGTGTTACCTGAAGGTTCCTTGGTTTGCAACTCAAAATTTTGTTTTCTTTGTGACTGACAGCAGGCAGTTTTCTTGCTTTTATGATGTGTTGTAAAGCTGTATTGTATTTCCCACCACCTGGAGCACACAGGGTTTCTTCTTTTTAGAAGCGTTGCAGACATGATGTTAAATGTGAGTGCTTAGGGTGATCAGGGTGGCGTTGAAGACACTCTTCTTATGGAACTTAAAATTTACAAGCTCATTTACGTGGGTCAGTGAGAAGGTATTGTTCTGTTAAAAGTGAATTATAAGAGCAAGAAGATACAAATTCTTTTTCAAAAGCTATTTCATTTAATTGACATTTATGTTGAAGATATAAGGGGGCATTTAGGCATTTGAGTATAATATGGTCATTTACCCAAATTAATGCTGAAGTTACAGAAGGCTACAACATGCTGCATTTTAAAATCTAGTTTTAATACTTTGATTAGCATATTATATTCCAGTGTAATAAAACAAAGTAGTCATCTTAAAGAGATCACATATTACCAGTGTTTTTGTCTCATCTAATTCCTGTAGCCAGTATGAAATAATTTCTAGCAGCATTTCTATTGTAGAAAGAGGATTTGAGTCATTCTTTATGAACACACATTGTGTAAAGTGTTATAATAATACCATCTTACATTTGTTACATTTATACTGGTTTTCCAAAGAACTGTCATATGCATCATTTCACTTGGTCCTTTGAACATCCCAAAGTTAAGAAGTACTATTTTACATTTGATGGTTGAGGGGACTGAGAATCAAAAAGTTCAGTAACTTAATGGAAATCACTCGTACCACATGTGACTTATTTGTGACATGAACCAACCCTCTTGACTCCAGATCTGTTGTTTTCCCACAATAACGTGCTGCCCTCTACATGCAGAATTTTAATGCTTTGAAGGTTACAAAGATGATTCCAGCTCTTTTGGTCTTAAATGCTAGTTTGGAAGATTGGCAGCATTCACAGATAGAACACAGAGTGCTAAAGAGCTGAAGGAGTAATTCAAGCTCTGAAAGTGGGGTTGCCCATTAGAGGTGATGAGGAGGGGAAGTTGCCGTGGTTTCTTAGAAGAGTGAGTATCCAAACTGGACCTTTAACAAGGGAGGGGCATAGGGATTTGGAGGGTGTTTGGCATACAGTGTAAGAGAGCAGCTGGAATAAAAAAGTACAGAGATGGGAGAAAGATGTAGGTTCTGTTTTGGGATGTTGAGTAAAGGGATGTAGTGAAAACGGCGGTGCTGCGTAAAAATGCGCTAATAATGGTTGGCAGACATGGAATGCAGAGAACAGCCGAACTGCCGCTCATGGCCATGCTGGGGACAGAGTACAGGTAGGAGAGAAGAAGGGCGACATCTGTTAGGAATGTGGTGCAGCCTTCCCAGAAAGGGGAAGCTGTTTGAAGTGGGGACTGTTCATTGGCATTCAGAGAGAGATTGTATTTGGTAGATGTTCCTGAGGTCAGAGACAGATTAGAAATAAGGGGGTTTGAAAGAAGAAATGAACTGGGCCCCACCATAAAGCTTTTTTACTCCAGCTTTGAAGACTTGGAGAGGGCAACGGCACCCAACTCCAGTACTCTTGCCTGGAATATCCCATGGACAGAGGAGCCTGGCGGGCTGCAGTCCATGGGGTTGCGAAGAGTCGGATACGACTGAGCGACTTTTACTTGCACTTAAAGACTGTCAAGAATCACGTTCCAGTGTAATAACCTTCCAATTTAAGGAAGCAGCAAATCAACAATTCAAAGAGTGTACACGAGTTAAGGGCCCAAGTAACTGGGTGAGGCTTCTTGTTTCACTAGTTCTTCAGAGAAGCAGACCCAAGGTTCTGTGGCCATTACCGCCATCACGGAGGAAGCAGTCTGCCGTGCTAGTGACAGTCAGAGCCAGAGCTTCTCTGACTTTCCTTCCCAGAGGAAGCTGAGCAGGACAAGCCTCTCAGCCCTCTACCGACGGGACACGAGGAAAGCGCTCCTGAGCCTGGCCTGTGTCTGTCCCCTCTGTCTCGCTTGCTCTGCTCTGGGCCAGGGCATGAAAGGTCGCTACCATCTAAAGCTCAGTGATGGCTTTTGACTGGGTTGCTGACAAGCGGTGTTTCAGGTTGCTACATTTGAAGGACCTCCAAGGTATCCACGTGAATCTATTCATTCAGTAAATTGGAAACATAGGTCTGGAACTGGGGCAGGCAAACAAGGGTGGAGAGATACCAGGAATCCTTCTCCATGAGGTGAAGATCTGGGAAGAGGTGAGATCTCCAAGGAATAGAACGGAGGGAAGAGAAAAGAGGGCAGAGATGATTTTGGAAACCCTCGCGTAAGAGGCAGAAGGGCTTCCCTGGTGGCTCAGTTGGTAAAGAACCCGCCTGCAATGCAGGAGACCCCAGTTCAATTCCTGGGTTGGGAAGATCCACTGGAGAAGGAACAGGCAACCCATTCTAGTATTCTTGGGCTTCCCTTGTGGCTCAGCTGGTAAAGCATCCGCCTGTAATGCAGGAGACCCCAGTTCAATTCCTGGGTCGGGAAGATCCACTGGAGAAGGAATAGGCAACCCACTCCAGTATTCTGGCCTGGAGAGTTCCATGGCCTGTATAGCTCATGGGGTCGCAGAGTCAGACACGACTGAGCGACGTTCACCCACTCACTCGAGGCAGGTGGAGGACAGGTGGAGTTGCGCTGGAGACTCCATAGGAGCTGGTAGCAGGGCAAGGCGGAAACGAGCAGCAGGCGCCACCGGGAGAGACTGGGGAAGCGAGGCAGTCGGTCAGAGACACGTTTCCCGAAAGGGCTGGTGGAGGAACAGTGGGGGGGAGGGGCACTGAATTGGTGATTATTGATCCATAATAATATCATATTATTATGATATTTGTGTACATAATAAAAAAGCACATTGAAATCAGAGCCCAGATTTCAGGTGGTTAAAGAAGAAGGCAGGAAGGGGATAGCTGAGGCAGTTACTATTCTTTCAAGATTTTATTCTTTGAAAGAAAGGTGAAAAAGAGTATGTACCTTGAAGAGTCAGCAGAAGTTTTAGGATTTTTTTCTTTAAAGACATTAATGTGTATGTGAGTTGAGGGGATGAATTTGATGGCAAGAGAAGGATTAAAAATGCAAAAAAAAAAGATGGTAATAATTAGGTGGAGCAAGAAGAATTTTGGGAGTTCTGCTTTCACAGGTAGAATTGAGGGTCTTTAGAAGGTGGGGAGAGAGGGGGCTCTTTCTCTTCAGGCTTAGAGAAGACGCAAAGGAGGGATGACTGGGGACTTAAGTGGGAGGGAGGGAGGTTTTCTAACGGCCTCCATTTTCTCAGTCGTAGGATTTCCTGACACTCAACGTTCTTCTGTGTAAATGCGGAGTCAGCCTGTTCTCTAGGGTGGGGTACGGGGCATCCCAGGGTGACTGAGGTCAGATAATGGAGTTACCAGGCAGCTGCCTTCTCTGCTCCTCGGATGTTGACACCTCCCACCTGACCTGACTGCCCCCTGCCTGGCGCTTCTGTCCCGGCTTCGGCTTGCACTCACCTCTGCTGGACTGTTGTCAGTTCTTACCCTTTATTCTTGATTTCATTTCCTTCATGTGGCAGGTTTTCCTTCTTGCCTGACCTGCCCTCCCCAACAGGCCACCAACTGAGGACCTTGGCCTAGTCCTTCACTGGGACCTTGTTGCGGGGAGGGTGGGTTCTGGGATGTAACTGGTTTCTATGCTAAGAGCAAAGAAGACCAAGGTTGCCATTGGGCTCCTCTTTTAACTGTATCAGTCAATGTATTTATTATATGAATAAGTGAATGTGTTAGAGGATCCTACAGGATGTGCAGTAGGTTAAGATACTTCTTGGGAAAGATGAGACCTTGTAAATAATTAGAATGAAGTCTTAAAGATATCCGACAGATTTTGTTTTCCATCAGATTAGTCTTTCTCGCTGAAGCATACTTTTGAGTCTTATTTAAGGCTGAGTTCTTCCAGTGCTTCTGAAATCTGTTCTGACTTTCTGACAGTAGATGTGGACATCCAGTTCCAGGAATAGCCTTAAATTAAGGACTGTCAATTTTAAACAGTTTAATAGATATGTAAGTGATAGCTCTATTTTAAGTGTCTTTCATTTTTTGATTAATAACGCTTGTTTTAGAAATTCAAGCTGTTTTGAACCAGTTGCTTCCTTGTAGCTTGGCAACAGCCGTTAACCTATGCTAAACGGTTTGGGCAGGGATCATCGTTATAAACTTGGGGGGTCTGAAGTTTGTTACGAATTTGTTATGAATCACCAGCCTTTCCTGTGTTCTACAGACTTGTGTAGATTGTTTCATAACTATCTATCTGGATTAGGAGAGGAGCTGGCTGGTGAGAAGTTAGAAATGAATACAGAGGTTCCAGAAACTAGATTCGCGTGCACAGAAGGTCTCCAATTTAACCTCATTGTGGCTATTGAAGGCAGCTAAGGAAGGGACCAGAAGCATCAGTAGTTTGCAGAAAATTCTGGTTTTTCCATGAAACTACTTGTTGATACTGCCTTTTAGGGAATGAGCTAACATCTGTTTCATAGGCTTGATTATAGTAGGCTCTTAATTAGTGGTTCTCATCCAGGGTTATGGATTTACATGTATCTTGTGAAGACATGTTTCAATAACCAATACTGCCTAAAGTTCTATCATATTTTGGGTTCTGATCATTGCACCCATATCCATATAATATAGTTGCTCATATAGACAGATCAGTAGAGATTCTTGATAAACAGGATGGACACTGATGTGGTATTAAAAACACTCAAGTATCAAAGACACAGATGACAGAATACATTCACATGCATCTCATTTGCTTGTTCCAGGGTCCTTTGAAATTGGCATACTTCCCTTTCAACCTGTCTCATCCACCCCCGTGATCAGCCATCAGCTGTAAACCAGCAACCCTTGCATCTCGTCAGGGCTGTAGTTTTCAGCATGTAACATTTAACCAATCTTCTCTTCCCACTTGCCAACTTCCTGAGGACCTGATGTTCTCTTTCTCAGTGGGTGAGATGGCCATCCCCATCATAAATCCCGCTGTACTCCTTGCCTTCCCCCTCCCCTTTTCCAAACCCTGCTGATTCCATTTCTTCGTTACATTCAAACCTGCAGCCTTCCTGACATTTAGCCTATGTTTCTTCAGCGTACCCCTGCATGCCTCTGGGTTCCACATTGCCACACTGGGGTGGCTAATCTGCAAGGACACTCTGCTGTGTCACTGCCACGCAGGAAGTTTGGCAGGACCCTTTGGAGGGTCCTGTCTCCAGGTCGAGCAGGAGCCTCAGTCCGGTACCGGGGGCCTGTCTCCGTCCTCTGCCTGTGCTCGCTTCTGCTGCCTTACCTCTGACTGCTGGCTTATTTCTAAGTGCATAGACCCTGCTGCCCAGAACCACGGGCATGTTGCTCTTCCATGCTGCCGTCCCTCCATGCCTTCTTAGAATATTCTCTACTTCTTTGCCGCCTCTTTCTTGAGCCCCATCTTTCAGAAGCAGTTTCATCAGCATTTTCCATCCACTGTGGAGTTTTGTTTTCCTTCTTCTCTGTTCCTGCTCTGCTTCCCCAGTGGACAGAGAAGTCTTAGAAGACAGGTGCATCTGTTCTCCAGCACCTTGTACCTATGCATACCTTCGCAGAACATTTCACAAGTCTGAGTCTGCTCACATTTTAAATAACTAAATGACTTATTCAGGGTTATAGGGCTAGGTTCAACTAGAAATAGTTCCAGGTCCAAAGTTCTTTTATTCTGCTTCTGTATATGCTGTTTTTTTTTTTTTTTTTTTTTTTTTAAAGTAAGTTGAGATAACGAACCAAACCTGTGGTCTTAGTTGAGTTTTCCTCTTTTTTTTTTAAGGACAAAAAAAAGAGTATTGTTGTTAAAATAGCTTGTTAGTATGGCTGGGTGCTGGCAGGCTCTGCCATAGGTGAAAAATATCAGCAACAGATCTTTTCAGAAATTTCTATAAATAACACAAACTCAATAAAACCTTCACATTACTATCCTGAGGGTGTAGCCAGGGGAACCGTGTCCCCTGTGAATGATGCATTTAATTAAGTTCAACTTTAATGTTTAACGGCAATAACTAGACAAATTTATTACTCCCAATATTTATATCTTATAAAGTATTAACTTGTAGCTGGAAAGCAGTAATCATTTTGAAATGAATTCCAGAGTCATAATAATGCGGGGTTAATTCATGAGGTTGGTACTTGCAACTTTGGAGTCTAATCAGGTTCTTTTAAAATTAGTCCCACTTAAATGAGAAATTGTCTCTTACCCTTTTTTTTTTTAGAAGATTAGAATCTCTTCCGTTTCTGATGGAGACTGAAATGGTTTTCCCCACCTTCATTTTTGCTACTCTGCTGCTTCCCACTGTACTCCATTATTGATGTTATTATATCATAAGGATTGTTTTTTGTTTTGAGAATTTTTCTCCTGGAAATTCCCCCACTCTTTTCCCCTTTCAAACAGATAAATTCAAAGAAAGAATAGCCCTTCTTTCATCCATTATGAATGATTTTTCATTTGAGCATGTCATCTTGCTTTTTGTTACAATGGAGATCAAAGGGATATAGGTTCACCACTAATGTTCAGCAGTTTTTTTCAGTTCTGGACCTGAAAGAAATAAGATCTAGTTTAATTTGTAGCAGCTTTAGATCTCTCAGGCATGTGGCACTCAGACGGGTGGCTGTTACTGCATGCTCTGTGTGTGTGTTAAGGCAATGAGGGAGCTGGAAATTTGGTACTTCATATGCTTTGCATATCCCAAAGATACAAATCTCAAAGGAATGCATTTGTGTTGAAATAGTACTTGTTTCTATTTAAACTAAGTTGAGAGTCCTCTAAAGATCCCCATTTAAAAATATTCATTCCACAGTTTGAACGCTGGTGTCATACAAATTCTCAGTGTTCTATTGCTTGGCTTTTTGTTTTAAAAAAGCCTTTTAAAACAGCCTTTTTGTTGGTGCAGTGTTGAAAGAATCTGAGTGCCAGTGCAAGAGACGCAAGAGACATGGGTTCATTCCCTGGGTTGGGAAGATCCCCTGGGGTAGGAAATGGCAACCCACTCCAGTATTCTTGCCTCAAAGATGCCACGGACAGAAGAGTCTGGCGAGCTACTGTCTGTGGGGTCACAAAGAATCGGACACAACTGAGCATGCACGTGCACATTATTGGATAATGTTAAACCAAAACCTTACCACTCAGTAGGCCCACCATCTGGTCATTCTTCGTCTTCACACCTTCCGTATGGTGTGTTCCCTACTTCACGGAAACCAGGCCTCTCTCTTCCAGTGTCGTCACTGTCACTGGTCTCATCCTTTGTGGTCCAGGTCCCCTTCTTCCAGGAGTTACGTCAAATATTTACTCTTAAGATTTATAAGTCAGATGTTATTTTATGGTTCTGATGAATTGCATAGTTTATTAGTGTTATCTGCTAAGGATTGTACTACTTTCAGAAATCTAGCACCCACTCATTATTGCATGGAACTAATAAATACTGAAACAGTGCATCTGTGTCTTCTGTGCTTATTTAACCCTGCTCCTTCCCGAGATCAAATTGACCTTTGCTTGTATCCACTTTTCATCTTTGTGGGGCAAAAGAATTTAAATAAAATTTCAGAAGCTAAAGGCCAAAACCATGTTTGGTTGCTGAGTGGGTTCTGTCTTTTAGTTTATCTCCCATTGACAAAGCCTGTTGAAAAAGACTGTTTACTTGAATGTAGAACTTGGGTTCTAATTTTTATCTTACTTATGGTTTTATGGATGAGGATCTGAAGGAACATAAAACCCTCGTCTAGAGTCAGTTTAACAGAACCTGAGATCCCTGTTGCTAAGAATTAAAAAAAAAATTCATATTCAAAGTCAATACTATAGCTTGTTGCACTTTCAGAAATCTGGCCATTGCATAAGTGGACTAACAAAAAAAAATGTTTTTCTTCTTTATGACTATTTTATATTTATTTCCATCTATGTTGTCTAATCTTGTCAATTCTGACTATATGGAAAAAGGGCGTTTGGAGTGTCCAGTCGCACATAAATCTGCCTATAAATTGATAGCCACATTTTGTTCAACTGTGTTGAAAGATATAAACATAGACATTTAAAACCTGCTAAAATGTCAACTGAACTGAAAAAGGATTATTAATGTGATATTTTTTGATAATTAAAAAACCAAATGTATTAGCAGATTCTATTGATACATTTGAATTTTTGATGTTATGACATTGTCATGACAGTGTCTGTTATGACATATGTGGAAAGGTATATGCTATATTCTCATTTGAGCAAGATATTGTTCTGATTATCTGGAATTCATATTCTCAGTGGCTCTGTTCATTTTGGTTTTCCTTCTCAACCATTTTGAGATTCTGCCTCATGAGGGAATGAATCAATTTTCACATGAAGCATGCTCAGTCATGTCCGATGCTTCACAACCCATAACCTATAGCCCCCCAGGCTCCTCTGTCCATGGAATTTTCCCAGCAAGAATACTGGAACAGTTTGCCATTTGCTTCTCCAGGGGATCTTCCCAACCCAGGGATTGAACTTGCGTCTCCTGATTCTCTTGAATTGGCAGGCAAATTCTTTACTGCTGAGCCACCTGGGAAGCCCTTTCACATGGAGTGAAGGGTGAAAGTCTCTCAGTTGTGTCCGACTCTTTGCGACCCAATGGACTATACAGTCCATGGAATTCTCTAGGCCAGAATACTGGAGTGGGTAGCCTTTGCTTTCTCCAGGGCATCTTCCCAACCTAGGGATCAAACCCAGGTCTCCCGCATTGCAGGTGGATTCTTTACCAGCTGAGCCACAAGGGAAGCCCCTTCACATGGAGGTTTATTGGTAAATCTATTTAAAGTGTACCTTAAGTATGTTTATTCAGGAACATTCAGCACAACCGTGGATGGTGTAGGTTTGATAAAGCAAGACCATTTGGAATGGTATTTCCTCACTGGCCAACATAGGATATAGAAAAGCAAGAAGTAAGTGCTTTGTGGAAAGATTTCCCTTTACCTTCAGTAAAGAGGAGCTTTTTGTAAGTAGCCCTGAATTAATGTTGGGTGTCTCAATTTTGGCTAAAATCCCGAAAGTGAATATAGTTCTGTAAAAATTGATCAGACCACTTGGACTCAAATAATCAGAACCAGGTCTCAATCAGAATAATTTCATGCTTAAGGGAAAAATACGACTTATACACTTTGGTTGTAACAGACATTTGAAGAAATTTCCAGTATTTTGTTACCTGCTGGTAAGTTTGGTTGTGTTGTCTTTTTCATTTTTTGGTGTCTAGAGGGAGAGAAGGTTACAGTGTCATGATGTTTTTTTTAACAGTGAGCATAATGTGGGCTATGCGAGGCCTGGCACAGACCGCAGACAGACTGCAGATTCCTGTCTGTGCATGGGATGCGGGCAGTTCTCTAAAACTCTGTGGCCTTCTCTTTGGTATTTGGGCTTTGGAGGAGACGAACCGAATATTGTTGAGCAGAGGTGCTTGGTGGTAGTACTAGTAGTTTTGCTTGGGAGAGGTCACACATCGTGTCTGTGAACCGGTGTTTAAGTCAGGAGAGGTTTGCCAGCCCCTCTGCCTTCCTGAGGATACGGCTTGTGCTTCCTCAGTCTGGTCTCTGTGTTCGTGACGCTGTCTTCATCAGCCTCACGTGTCTACCCATTCTCACCCTAAGCCGCTTCCCCCTCTTCCACTCTCCAACCTTCTGTCTACCAAGCTGACGACAGGTTTCCCATTTACTCTGTACATTCTCTTTATCAGCTTACGGAAGCCGATCCAGTCCATACACATCAAGGGGAAAACTCAGGAGGGAGGTGGCATTCCTTTGCCCTTCCCGTTTACAGGTTTCTTCTGACTGGGCTTCCTTGGGCCATTGTTCAGTCCTGCTGAACCTTTGTTTCCATGTCTGAACAGAAATGTGGCTTGAAAGGAGGGATTTCTCAAGGCCTTTGAAACTGTAAAATTCCTTGTCTAAAAGTTCTGTGGTTTGTGGGGAAATTAGTCCTCTTGCTAACCCAGAGTCATCAGCGTCTGAGACTTGGTGATAAGAAGCCCCATTTAGGTCTTGCCACTGCCTTTGAACCATTTTCGAAAGGAAAAATACATTCAGAATTCCAAACAGTTGCCTTTAGAATGTCGTCTTTGGAAGATAACTTAGATGAGCCTTTTTTGTGCTTTGTGTTTATATCCGTGTGTCTTATTTTTCTGTTCTGTTTGTAAAAGTCTCCAGCTCTTATTAATTTGTTTATTTACCTATAAGTTAAGATTCTTGACACCTCCTTCAAGCAAGCATTGGGTTTATTTACTGCTTACTTTTAGGATGAGTCTAATATGCAGAGATGTGTTAGATTATTAATCTTATTATTTTGGCAAAGGACTGTTTCAAGGGGTGAGTACTGAAACTTGCCCTCATACTTGGAATTTATTTGTGTTTATTACATTTCATAAATGAAATTTCAGAGCCTGGAGGAAAATAGTGGGGTTAGTATATTTCAGGAATACATAATTGGCTTGAATTCTTTGGTAGAGAAGAATTTTATGAAATTAAAATATCATTATGAGTAAAGTAGCTTTTTGCTTGTGTATATATGGAGCCTCAGATCTTTTAAAAATTGGAGTCATAATTTACTCAAATGTAATAGCATTAAAGCTAAAATATTGCTCAGTTTGTATATATGACTGTTCCCCCCGTCCTTGTTCCACATTTAATGGTGTTCCATGGTTTTTGCTTCTCCACGGTGATTTGTTATGAGAACTGCCTGGTCATAGCTGGGAAACAACTTGCATCCTTGGGAGCCCAGAGGAGGATGTTATTGCTGTTTTAGCTCAAGCAATGCCTGTTACTGTACTTCTTCCCCAGCCAGTAAATGTGGGTAAGAAAGCATAAGACAAATGTGTTTAGAATTATCTTTCCTATAAGCATTCAACAAAGAAGCTAAACTGTAATGGGAAGTATGGTTTGGAAAAGCTGTTTTCATTATAAACTACTCAATGGGCCAGATTGTTATAAAGGTAATCTATGAATAACTTTTTAAAGCCAAGAAAATTAAAAAAAATAGTGGTGCATGAAACAATTATGTGAACAGTGATTGCATCTCCTTTTGGGACATAGCAAGCCTGCTATTCAAATCAAAATGCCAACCACTTGCTCTCGGAGTGGCTGGACCACTTGGTGAGCAGCCATATTGGGCACAAAAAGCAACTCGCCTCTGAACCATGCAAGAGCATTCTGTCAGCATCCGGGAACTCCATGACTATATTTGCTTATGTTTTTCATGACCGCAAACAAGTAAACAAATACCAGTAAATAAAGAATAAGATAGGAGACACCATCCTTTCTATTTCTGACTCATACTTCTTCTGTTTAACAGGAACAGTAAAGTGAGAGAATGTGTTGCTTTTCCATGTGTGTTTGGTCATTCAGAAAACTAGTGGTCCTGCATTGAAATCATCTGTTCTTCTGCTTTTTCAGAGGATCTGCACGTCAGATCAGCAGCTTCTTTGTACAGCTGTTCATTTTCTTCCCCTGAATATTGGAAAGAGGGGTCAGCAGACTGTTTTTCTGTCAAGGGCCAGATATAGATATTGTAGGCTTTACAGGCCATACAGTTTCTCTTGCAGCTACCTGAATCTGTCCTGGTGGTATGAAAGCAGCTGTGGACTGTATATAGGGGAATGGATGGGTTTGTGTTCCAGTAAAAGGGGAATTTTACTGTATTTCCAAAACAGGTGATGAGCAAGATTTGGTGCAGGAGCCATAGTTGATTGCCCCCAGTGCTGGAATGATGGTTCCTGCTTTTCATGTGTCCACATATATAACACTGCTCCATGGATTACCTATATTATAAATAAAGGGATAGAGAAAGGGGTGATGCTTATGGGTGCTTCCAGGGTGCTTACGTAGCTCTATCCCTTTCTCACTTAAGGCAACATCCCAGAAGTCCCAGGAATGACTGTAGCTTATCACAGGGATAACCTTGGATCTTCTCTGATTTTATAACAAGAAAACCAGTCAAAATCCTCAGTACTTTAATAGTAGTATCAGATTACTCGTCAAACTCCCCACACCAGGCTTTCACCATTGGCCTTTGAGAGTTCTCGTATTAGAAGGCCAGTTCTTTGGAGTTCACAGTTGGAGTCTCATGGAACAGTTGTCAGAGTTGAAGCAAGACATTTCTGCTCATCACTGGTGTCCTCATGGGCCAGGTGGAGCTTGGTGTGTACAAAACGCTCTCTTGTGTTGTTCATAGAGGTATGTGAGTCAGGTGAGCAAAACAGTTATAGACCTTGTGTTTAATTGTCCTAGATCTTATCCTGTTCCTCCCTCCTGCAAGCTAAAATTGCTACAGACTGATATTGAATACATGTGTCAGCGTTTGGGTGATTGGAAAGTTTGTTTTATAGATTTCTGGGAGGTGGTTAGAGATCAGCTTCTTTGGGGGTATTATTTGGTCAAAGAAGGGTAAACAATTCATGTGAGTTCTTGCAAGAACACATCCAAATAGATGGGATTAGAGTTAGGATAATACTTTGGACACCTGGTACGAAGAACTGACTGCTTGGAAAAGACCCTGATCCTGGGAAAGACTGAACGAGGGAGGAACAGAGGTCGACAGAGGATGAGATGGTTGGATGGCATCACCAACTCGATGGACATGACTTTGAGTAAACTCTGGGAGTTGGTGATGGACAGGGAAGCCTGGCGTGCTGCAGTCCATGGTGTCGCAAAGAGTCAGACACGACTGAGCAACTGAACTGAAAGGTGGTACTGGTACTGACGATTCAGATACATGTAACTTACTTGGCCTTCTTACAGAATCCACTTGGTGGACAAAACAGTTTGCACCCCTCACAACATTTGATCTGCGATGTCCATNAGCCTGGCGTGCTGCAGTCCATGGTGTCGCAAAGAGTCAGACACGACTGAGCAACTGAACTGAAAGGTGGTACTGGTACTGACGATTCAGATACATGTAACTTACTTGGCCTTCTTACAGAATCCACTTGGTGGACAAAACAGTTTGCACCCCTCACAACATTTGATCTGCGATGTCCATGCCTCATTGGTCTATGCCTACCAGCCTTCTGAAATTTCTTACCTGACCAGTTAAGTCAAATGTTCCCCAGGAATCAGTTGTGCTTGTTTATAAATGTATTCAGGTTAGTTGTTACAGTTGTTACATGTTTTAATTACATGTCATTTGTTGCAGTTTGTCTGAAAAATAAGACAAGTGATTTGGAAAGATTTGTCCAGGTGACTTACCAAAAACTTGTTTTTGACTTAGCTGTGGGTGTGGGTGGGAGAACTGTGGGAGAGATGGAGGGAGGTGGCAGAATTGAGAAAGATCCTACTCACTGACCACTGTATAAGGATCTTTACATTCTCACTCACCTTTAAAGAAACCAGTTGAAGTTGTAGGTAATGTAATATGAAGGTTGCAGGGAACTCACCAGAGCCATACTCCCAAGGCTCATTCTTATATCAAGCAATTGGCAAATAATTTATATTTAATGTTTTATTACAATTTAATGTATAAAGCACATATGTATCTTTTGGTTTTTACTTTGTGTTTTAAATATACTGTTTGCTGGTCCTGGTTGTATCTGAGTGCTTCCCAAATGTGCTAGAGCTTTGCATAGTCTTTTATTTATCCTCACCATCACCTGTTGGAAGAGGGCCCAATTATGATCTTTATTTTAGCAATCGAGAATCCAAAGCTTAGATATCTAATGTAACTTTCCTAAGATCCCTAGGCTAGTAAATGCCACATGTGAGATGCAGTGTCTTTGTCTTTCTCATTATACCATCTCCCTGCCTGCAGCCAACTTGATATTTAAATGCAATATGGATTTTTTTTTGTAATAATATAGTTGGTAAGATTTTAACTTATTATGAATTGCTAAGCTGATCTTTATTAGAATTAAATCTGGACGTTGTCACAGGGTGAATTAACTTCAGTTAGTGGGAGAAATACAAGCACAACATAACTTAAACCTTAACTATATTGTCCTACATCTTTTCTGCATTCTGGTTTTCTTGTCTGGTTGCAAGCATACCTACTTGGAATGAGTATTTACTTCTTAAAAAAATGCCGTTAGGTATATGATTTGATTCTTAAAAAGAAATGTAATAGGGAAGATATTAATAACTCCATGTTTTTTAGGTGAAGAAACTAAGATTCATAGAATTTAAGTGAACTAAGAGAGAGATTTGGAAAACCACTAGGCCTTTCAGGTATGACCTAAATCAAATCCCATATGGTTAACCACTAGAAGTAACAAACAGATTCGAGAGATTAGATCTGATAGAGTGCCTGAAGAACTATGTACGGAGGTTTGTAACATTGCACAGGAGGTGGTGATCAAAACCACCGCTCAAGAAAAAGAAATGCAAAAAGGCAAAATGGTTGTTTGAGGAGGCCTAACAAATAGCTGAGAAAAGAAGAGAAGCTCAAGGCAAAGAGGAGGAAAGGTATACCCATCTCAGTGCAGAGTTCTGGAGAATAGCAAGGAAAGATAAGAAAGCCTTCCTCAGTGATCAATGGAAAGAAATAGAGAAAAATGATAGAATGGGAAAGACTAGAGGTCTCTTCAAGAAAATTAGAGATACCAAGGGAACATTTCATGCAAAGATGGGCTCAATAAAGGACAGAAATGGTATGGACCTAACAATCAGAAGATATTAAGAAGAGGTGGCAAGAATACACAGAAGAACTGTACAAAAAGATCTTCATGACCCAGATAATCATGATGGTGTGATCACTAATCTAGAGCCAGACATCCTGGAATGCAAAGTCAAGTGGGCCTTAGGAAGCGTCACTACGAACAAAGCTAGTGGAAGTGATGGAATTCCAGTTGAGCTATTTCAAATCGTAAATGATAATACTGTGAAAGTGCTGCACTCAATATGCCAGGAAATTTGGAAAACTCAGCAGTGGCCACAGGACTGGAGAAGGTCCATTTTCATTCTAGTCCCAAGAAAGGCAATGCCAAAGAATGTTCAAAGTACCTCACAGTTGCACTCATCTCACATAGTAGCAAAGTAATGCTCAAAATTCTCCAAGCCAGGCTTCAATAGTACATGAACCGAGAACTTCCAGATGTTCAAGCTGTATTTAGAAAAGGCAGAGGAACCAGTGATCAAATTACCAACATCCGTTGGGTCATCGAAAAAGCAAGAGAGTTCCAGAAAAGCATCTGCTTCTGTTTTATTGACTATGCCAAAGCCTTTGACTGTGTGCATCACTGAAAAGCAAAGTGGTGGGGAGATGTCAAATCCTGCAAGACGACAATTTCTATCAGTGGAAGGCAGGAAACCCACCATGGCGCTATTAACATTGGAGCAGCAGTGTGGGCCTTAGGGCATTGCATCAGAATCACTGGAGATGCCCCTAAAAAGGCAGATGGCGGAGGCTCCACCCCAAACCTAATGTGAATGACTGTCTCTGTAGGTATAGCCAAGGTATTTATACCTTTAAGAAGTATCCTGGGTATTCTCTGCACTTCAATGCTTAAGAACTTCTGCCTGAATTGGAAAGCCATCAGACTAAGTAGAACTCTCTCTTTGGCACCCAACAGTACCTGACACTTCACAGGCACTTCAGTTTCAAGGCTGCTTTGGAGAACTAAACTTTTGTAGGGGCAGATAAAGAAATTAGCAATGCAGTTGTGATGATTTCTTCATAACAGTATCACTTTGTAGAAAGAAGGCAAGAAATGCTTAGCATGAAAATAGCATTTTTCTAGCGAATGTACTATTTGATCAGGAAATCCCCACCTCAGGTTTCAAAGGGTAAAGTAAATGAATGGACTGAGAGGACTTAAAAGTATCTTTCTTTGAAAGGTGTATGAAAAGTATCACTTGAGTGTTCAGACTTACTGTTAGTCCGCATCACGGGATTTTAGGTGTTATAGAATAGCTCCGGCTCAGTAGTGTCAAGTCAAGGAAACATTCACGATGAAAATAGTATCTGTTCGTGGAGTTTACCCCGCTGAATTCCTGCCAAGGTGAGCTCCCACCATCAGTGCCCAGGGCCAGAAGGAGGAAAACAGGAGTGAGCAGCTCTCTCTCTCCCTTACCTCCAATGTGATCTACTATTGGCTGTTCTAGAGGAAAGTGTATTTTGTTTGCCTGTTGTGGGGGCTTGTAATTGCTAGCTCAGACTCAACACACTTTCAGCAGTCCAAATTCTCTTTAGATAAATTCCAGCTAGCAGGAAAAGAGAGCTTCCAGTTAACTTTTTTTCCTTAAGAAATAAACACTTCTAAAAAGTCTTCAGTGAACTTTTTTTAAACAGTATTGCTTCTGTTTTATGTTTTGGTTTTTTGGCCAAGACACGTGGGATCTTAGTTCTTGACCAGGTATTGAACTTGTCACCTCTGCATTGGAAAGTGAGGTCAAAGCTGCAATACTGTGGCCACCTGATACGAAGAGCTGACTCATTAGAAAAGACCCTGATGCTGGGACAGATTGAGGGCAGGAGGAGAAGGTGACGACAGAGGATGAGTTGGTTGAATGGGATCACTGACTCAACGGACATGAGTTTGAGCAAGCTCCAGCAGATGGTGAAGGACAGGGAAGCCTGGCGTGCTGCAGTCCATCGGGTCACAAAGAGTAGGACATGACTGAGCGACTGAAAGACGATGAGACGGATGTAGAGTTTGAATAACATAAAGCAAAGATCCACATTGCAGTTGAAAACTTGGATAAAAAGATATTTTCCTATATAATACAGATATTTAGTTAAAGGAGGAGAATGTTGAGGGGATATCCTTTCCCTAGTATGTGCTGAAGTGTTATATGGAGGATTACTACTGGCTCTTCTCTAGCTACATCTAAGTATGGGATTAATTTTTTTTCTTTTAAGGATTCAATTTCAGCAGGAGGGATTTAGTTGAAAGACAGGAACTAGTTCTGGTAGAAGGAAAGTCTGTAGGGTAATCTTCTCTGTGGAATTCTATAGAACAGTTTTAAGATTCTGTCCAGATTTAGAATAATAAACTAGCTAACCAAGTGCAAAGTTCTACAGTTATGTATATTGATTTTACTCTTTTTTTTTATTGTAAATAATTTCCTACCACTTTCTTTCCATTCTACAGGGAAAATAATGGCGGTAGAAAACAATGTATTTAGGCAGACAGAGGCTTTGCAACAAAATTTCACTCTTATCAGTTTATATCCTTTCCCACTGAGTGATTTAGATATTATTCCTAATTCTCCAAAAGAACATTTTAATGGTAGACCCCAGACAGCAGTAAACTTATTAGAATGAAGAATGGAAGAGGAAATGATGGATTTAAAAGTTAGAAGTATCTGATATTCAGGGATAAGAAGTAATATTCAACTAGATCATTGGGGAATAATTAGAAAAATAGGTCATCAGACAAGAGACTTAAAAATCTTACAGAGGGAGGCTCAGGAATACACTGGACTGTTACCCATATGTGTTAATTCTGCAGTGTGAGATTCCAGAATGACAGTGCTAATTTTGGCTTACCAGAGAACATTTTACTTTCTGTGAAAATTTAGTTTTTTATATCTTACCACAAAGCCCCAAAGTTTTAACATGTACCAGCTATAATGTATCCTTAGTACTTTTCTTTCCTCATTCTCAAAGAATAAGAAAATTAGAGAATTAATTTAAAAAGTTGGTGAGGCAGCAATATGAGCAACTATTAAGAGAGCTAAGAATGTGTTTGCTAAATCGGGAATGGGGAATTTTGAACTTACTTGTAATAGCAAGTAGACTTACAGAAGTAGAAACTTATGGTTACCAGGAGAGAAAGGGGGAAGAGATAAGTGCGAGATTGGTAACATATATAAAATAACATATATAAAATAACATATATAAAATAAATAACTAATAAGGACCCAGGGAACTTTTATATATAAACTCTTCTCAGTACTCTGTAATGATCAATATGGGAAAAGAATCTGAAGGGTGGATATATATATACACCTACAACTGATTCACTCTGCTGTACACCACAAATTTAACACATATTGTATTTCAACTATACTCCAGTAAAACAAACAAACAAACAAAAGGAATAGAGAAGATTTTTCTCTAAAATGTCACTAATTATCTGGAGGGAACAAAAAGAAATCTGACCACCAGCAAGGTGGTGGGTATAAGATTAACGCTTAGGGAATTTTAGAGTCAGAAATATGAAATACTCATCTTGACCTCTTTTGAACTTTAGAACAAAGCAAATGAAACACTCTTGTAACAGGTCACATACATTTTTAGCTAAGGCAAGGATAAAAGTGAGGGAGTAAAAATGAAGAGGAAATGAACAAAGAGAACAGGAGAGAGGAAAGACGTTTCTGGTAAGTGGAGAGACAGATGAGAGAGGGGAAGAATTCGGCAAAAAGTCCAAAAGGAAGCACCAGAGGAGAAAGAATGGAGCGGCCGTGGAGCTCGCCCCGTCTGCGCTCTCATGGCAGTTCTGCAGGCTTCCGGGCCATGCTTCCGCCCTGTGGCCTGGCTCCACCTGCTTGGAGGCTTGTCAGGGCTGTTCTTTTCCAGCCCTGTGCTCACCTGATGTCCACTCCTCTCCTCCTCAGCTGCGGTTGCCTGCTGCTCTTCCCGGTGAATGCTCCCCAGAGCTTGAGAGCCTCCACGTTCTCCAGCTTGTCTGCCTTTTTAACTCTTGGTGTTTTATGGCTCAGAATCCTCTGTGCTGCCTTTGGCCCAGTCTGTGGTTGCATTGTAGCCCCTTAATAATTCTCCTTGCCCTCTCTTAGTTTTCTGTTAAGTTCGTCTTCAGCTTGAATCACTCTTCTTCACCCATAGCGTGTCTAACAGCCATATAATAGTCTAACAGACTGTCAGCCCATTCCAGTGATTGGTGAGGCCTGCCTCTAGAGCGCTGCTTGGGGAGGATTGTGTAGCTGGATTCAGACTCAGTGCGTTCAGAGTGTTGATGGCTGAGTCGCCTCTGCCAAGGGCACGGTGGTCAGGAATGGTGGCACATTGCATCCATCTGCTCTCCTGTAGCAGTGTTCTGGGTGCATGTAGCTGTTATATTCAGTGTGCTACAGGGGGTCAGGTTGGATCAAGAGGAGTGGAAATAGTAAGTTGCCTGCTTAGACCTGTTTCTTGGAACAAGTGATATCGAGAAAATGACCAGAGAAATGAGTAGTATTAAATGAGGAAACAGAACTACAATGGGGAATTCCAGAAATACGCCTTTCTCTGTCAAAGGCACATGCCTTTCTATGCCTTTTACCTTTCCCTGTCAAAAATCCAATCCTTGAAATCCTGATAATTTCTAAGAATAGAAAGTCAAGGGATAAAGAGTGTGCTTTAGTTAAACCTCCCTCTGCCTGTCAGGATGCTGAACTATATAGGCATTATAGGAGCCAGGGGAAACCTTAGCACCCAGCCGTCCGTCCGTCCGTCCATCCATCCATCCATCAAACCTATATCGAACCTCTGTTACGTACTTGGCCAGGCTCTGGCCATGTGGCCATCAGAGTACACATGCCCTGCCCTCAAGGAGTTCAGCCAACACATTTTATGTTTATTTTTTATAGTTACTTACATGCTTATGTTATTTCTTGATGCAAGATTTTTTTAGCAGGTAAACCTGTATCTGATCATTTTCTCATTCTTGTTCCTGCCCTGTGGTGGTTAATATGTGTGAGCTTGCCTGGCCTACAGGTTGCCCAGGTAGCTGATAAAATGTTACTTCTGACTGTGTCTGTGAGGGTGTTTCCAAAAGGGGTGAGCACACTTGTTTCAGTACACCATGAAAGAAGTCTGCCCCAACACGGGCAGGCTTTGTACCATCCGCTGGCATCCTGCATGGAACAAAAGTGAAAAAAGGGAAAATTCTCTCTCTTCTTGAGCTGGGACGTCCATTTCTTTTGCACTCGAACATTCTTGGGCCTGGTTCTTGGGCCTCCAGATTCCAGGACCTACCCAGCACCCTGCCTGTGTTCTCATACCTTCGGCTTCAGACTGCGAGTTACCCCAGCAGCTCCTCTGGTTCTCACGCCTGCCCCACTGACTCTCCCGGTCCTCCAGTTTGCAGACAGCAGATTGTGGGACTTCTCAGCTTTCATAACTGTGTGAGCCAGTTCCAATAATAAATCTCTTCTTTGAGATACATACATATATGTATATCTATCTCCTTGGCTCTGTTCATCTGGAGAAACCTGACTAACACCCCCCCTAAGCAGCTGCCCTCTCTACAGTGCCTCATACATTGGAGTTTCTCCATAGCTGTTGCCAAGTAAATCGTTTACTGTCAGCTGCTTGGGCCCATGAGAGTTTATAAAAGGGAGCGGTCGGTAGAGCCTTGCATGGCTTTGTAGAGAAAGTGATAGAGGTAGTTGTGTAATAATGAAGAAGTGGTTGATTAAAAGCCATCTTGGCCATTTATCAGCCATGTGATTTGGCCAGTTCATTCACTTCTATGACCCTTGGAGTGCTCTGCTGTAAAACGGGGGTGGTAATTTTCACAAGGTTTGCTTATTTTACTATTTCTGTCTGTGCTAGGTGTAGCTTTGAGAATTTAATTTAGTCCTGGGGTTGTTTTCATTTTTTAAAAAAATTCTGTTTTATAGAATTTATGGTTTTAGACCTGATTTTGCTCATTGCTGCCTTTCTTTTAAATTGTAATTCTTTTTTCTTTTCTTTTTATTTTTTTATTGAAGGATAATTGCTTTACAAATTTTCCTGGTGTTCTGAGAATTAAACATTATGAATGTGAAAGAAGTTTATCACCTCTTTAAGTGTTACGCAGGTATTAGTTTTTATTGATCTTTGTCATTAGAAGCTGCTCTCCCCAAACTTCTGAGTTCAGACATCTATGCCTTGGATCTGTCTTCCATTTTGTTAAATTGTCTGCACAATTATAAACGAGGCAGTCTGCTCTAGGCCCAGCACCCTGGACAAAGGTTTATGCTCCTGACTCATTTCCTGGGGTATCTTAGCTATCCACTGAAAAGAGTCATCTCTTAATTTAAGGAGAGTCTAGAATTTTAACACTTCAACCATACCTTAGAAACCAAAGATATTAAAGGGTGCCCTTAACATCTGATATTAAAGGATGCCTTTAAAGCATAAGTTAAGAATGAAATAAGGGCTTGATTCACAAGCTGCCTTGATTCACATTTTAAAGGTGGTATGCTAAACAACATCTCAGTGAAATACCTGAAGAAATACTAAAATTAACACATTCTGAAATTTATGTCTATGTGAGATTTATATTATTCTAAGGTTGAGGCTGCTATTATTTATAGTAGTCTTTTGTTTAGGGTAAAGGACTTACACTTAGTGTCAGACTGTAGCATATCTGAACTTTTTGATGGAAGTGCATTAGTACTGGACATAAGGAAACCGCTCAGTTATTTTCCCATGTGATGACAGCATAATTCTCTCAAATACCAGATTTTCAACCATATACTGACACTGTTGGTCAAAGAAAATAATTCCTATGGTGATTGCAGTTAATAATATAGTATTGTATATTTGAAAGTTGCTAAGAGAGTAGGTCTTAAAGGTTCTCATCACAAGGAAAAAGAATGTTGTAACTAGGTGTAGTGAAGGATGTTAACTAGACTTACTGTGATTCTTTCCCAATAGATGCAAGTATTAAATCATTGTGTTGTATACCTGGAATGAGTATGTCAGCTATACCTCAATAAAAAAAATAAATTCCTGTTAGCTCATGATATATCCCAGTTTTCCTCCTCTTTCATCAGTTATATTTTCCCGTTTTGTTTTAGAATAGAGTGTGTGACATCTTAAATGTATTACTATTTCCACATTACAAGGTGTCCGTGGTTATTTCTCAGAGATTTTCCGTGCATGACCCACAGTATGCATTGTGTTAATTCTCGCATGTTCCCCACCCCCCGCCCCATGTTATAGAGCATGATGTGCTCTTTCAGTTTTGTAGTTTGCTGTCCTCTCACTGGAATTTGTACATTTACTTTAGACGATGTTTAGAAAGTGCTGGTGGAAACATAACGGCCATTCGGCCGGCGCGTGTAGGCCTCTATTATTCACACCTGGATCCTTTCAGTCGCCCCCTTAATGGTTCCCCCACTGGCATTCTCCCCTCTTTCTAATCCATCCTATTTATCAAGATTAATCTTCCTAAAATGCTGTGTTCATTGCACTCAACCTTTAGAGGCCCCCTGACGGCCTGCAGGATGAAGTCCAGACCTCTTAGCCAGACAATTAAGTCTTCCTGCAGCCCAGTTTCCACTTACTTTCTGGCCCTCTTACTGTAATTCCCTCTTCAGCTGATACACCTGCGGAGGCCTCCTGTCTTCCCTCCTCTGGACTTCTCTTGATTGTCCCCTTTCTCGCTATGGCCTTTGACTCAGTCTCTGCCTATCTAAATGCTACTCATACAGTTTTCAAGTTCTAGTCCAGCTGATCAGATCTTTTATTTCCCTTGCAGCGTTCACTGTCTTTATTATCTATTGTCTTTTATTATGGCTGTTTGTTTATACAACCTGTGGGCTGCTCTCCACCCCACTCTGTAAGTTCTTGAAAAACACAGCATCTATGGACAGGAATGGATTGTTGCTAGTTTTATAGCTCTATATGTAAACTGGAGCTTTAGGACTGTGATTGATGGTCATTGAGTGCGGTGCAACTGGCTCAGTTACTCGTTGTGTTCTACCATTTTTGTTGCAGGATCTTCATAAAATAGGTTTCGTTGAGTGCTTGTCAAATAAATGAATAGAGACATTAGCTTTATTTTGTTCTTCCCATAGGTGAATTGTTTTAGCATTTAACAGAACACATTAGCGTGTATAGGGTTTGGTTTATTCAGAATGCCTCAGGATCATTTATGGATGGTCGTGAATTGTGTGTAGTCTGCTTAGGTCATGCTGTCTGCTTAGTTGGAACTTAGTAAGTTGGCGGCCAAGTCATTCTATCAAACAGATTGGAAAAATTCTCCAAAGTGTTCCAGGAACTCTTTGGAGAATAGATCAATTAACAATTTTATGTTGCACTTCATCTCTTGAAGGTCAGGAAAGCTCTTGCAGGACCAAAAGATGGCTTGTTGCAAAGACCAGCTAAACAGACTTTTTACACACATTCAGCCAGTTGTCAGTTCTTCCTTGATCGTATCATCATTACTGCTTGTATTCATCTGACACCAGACTGAAAGAATAAAGGCAAAAGATGGGGGGACCTGGGAGGGAATTCCTACAGTGCTTACACCAGGCTTGTCACGCTGCAGGAGCACAGTGTCTGGTTTTAATAATCTCATGTGTTATTTTCAGTTTATTATTAGTAAAATAAAAACCTATTTCTGATAATTATTTTAATTTTTGAGAAGATTATGAAATGTCATTTATACTCTTCTTTCAGGAAAGTCGTGGAGGGGACTAAATATTTTACTTGCTAAATATCATTATGCTGCTTGTTTGCAGCTTCAGATTAATAGCAGGTGGTAGCCATTTTTTCAAAGCAAACAGGCTGTCTTTTTAGTTTGGTTTCTTCTTCGGTTAGAAGAAAAGCATGGATTCTTTACTGTAGCCTGGAATATTCTGTGCAAGGTGACAAATGGCAGGGATCACAAAATGCTTTAAAAAATAGAAAAGCTGCTAATATTGTGAATTTTTAAAGGACCAAGTCTGAGCTTTCAGCAGACTATTTCTTTCTCATACTAAATAAGTTATACATCTTGGTATTTATGCTTAACATGTATATCTATTACTTTCAGTATATTTTCATGCAGCTGTTTTTGACTTGTCAGTAATATTTTTGTCCACTTCTACAGTGTTCATTCTAGATAGTAGACACCCCTGGAAAGGAATTGTATCTTAGAAGCTCCTTAGATAATGACCCATGCAAATGTACCTTTTAATTTAAGATAACCTGTACTTTACTCTTAAATTGTGACTACCTGGCTTTGTCATCTAATGAGAGTAGAGCTGTCCCAGAATTAGACTGAGTTTGGGAGGTACATTCCTACTTTAAAGGTATGTGACTCTTTCTCCTTTTGTCTGAGTATTTTTGGTAGCTGATAAGTATGGTATCAAATGTCTTTCATGGTTGGTCATTAAGATCATCATTTTATGTGTACTTGATTTAAGAGGCTTTGAGGGTGGAGGTCACTTTCCTCTGAGCTGGCGTCTGGTCACTTAGCTTCTCAGTCTGAACTGTTGCTAGGAGCTTTCTAGCATCTGATCAAATGATGGATGAGTGAAAATCATACTCACAGGAGAATGATTGCTAAGCTAGAAAGATAATATATAATTAAAATGATAGCCATAACTGTAAAGCAGACAGGATATCATGTCAAGTAGCTAATAATATTCTGACTTCCCAGCAAGTAAAACCAAATAAAAAATCACATGGTTTGTTTATTTCTTGGGTCCAAACCTGCAGTGGGGTCTGCTCCATGAGCTCTAGTGGGAAGGGTCAGAAATTGTTTTCATGACACAACTCTTCCGGTTGTAAATTTCAGGGAAGCTCTTGTCTACAACTGTTTCCTTAACTATAAAAAGAAATGAATAAGTAAGCAAATAACCAAAGTGGGTGTAGTGACTCTTTGTGATGTCATGTCATTGTTGTATCATGAGGCTTTCCTAATGTGATTGTGTAGTTTTACTTCTTTAAAAGTGATACAGGATGTTAAAAATTGTAAGTTGACATTTTGGTTATGTCTGTTTTTCAGTTTCTTGTTAGCAAGTCTCTGATGAAACGTGCTCACTGGTGCACCAAGGAATTCTGGAATTTTGATTCAGAGTTCTCTGCTTTATATGGTCCTTCTATACCAGTGTACAAATAAGGATGAGAACAAAGCTAAGTCTCAGCTAGCTTGGCTCAATTTATGAGTCAGAAAGAAGTCTGGTTCGGCATGGCCCATATGATGGCCAGTATGGCTGTTTCTTCATCCTTCTGTACCAGCTCCAGGAACTGAGGTGGCTTATTGATATCCTCTCCTGTCTCCTCTTTTGCCTTTCCATGCTTACTCCTTGGGAAGAAAGATATGACCAACCTAGATAGCATATTAAAAAGCAGAGACATTACTTTGTCAACAAAGGTCCATCTAGTCAAGGCTATGGTTTTTCCAGTAGTCATGTATGGATGTGGGAGTTGGACTGTGAAGAAAGCGGAGTGCCAAAGAATTGATGCTTTTGAACTGTGGTGTTGGAGAAGACTCTTGAGAGTCCCTTGGATTGCAAGGAGGTCCAACCAATCCATCCTAAAGGAGATCAGCCCTGGGTGTTTATTGGAAGGACTGATGCTAAAGCTGAAACTCCAATACTTTGGCCACCTCCTGCGAAGAGTTGACTCATTGGAAAAGACCCTGATGCTGGGAGGGATTGTGGGCAGGAGGAGAAGGGAACAACAGAGGATGAGATGGCTGGATGGCATCACTGACTTGATAGACGTGAGTTTGGGTGAAGTCCGGGAGTTGGTGATGGACAGGGAGGCCTGGTGTGCTGTAATTCATGGTGTCACAAAGAGTTGGACACGACTGAGCAACTGAACTGAACTGATAGTTGATTTATAGTATCACGTAAGTGTCAGGTGTACAGCACAGTGATCCAGTGGTATATACATTTTTTTTTAGATTCTTTTCCCTTACAGGTTATTGGACAATATTGAATATAGTTTCCTGTGCTATACAGTAGCTCCTTGTTGATTATCTATCTATACACGGTAGTATATATATTTTAATCTCAGCCTCCTAATTTATCCCTCCTCCCACCCTGCTTTCCTATTTGGTATTCATGACTTTGTTATATATGTCTGTGAGTCTCTTTCTGTTTTGGCAATAAGTTAATCTATGTCTTTTTTATTTTTCTTTCTCCTTTTAGAGTCCTTGAATAAGTGATATCATATGGTATTTGTCTTTCTCTGACTTACTTCATGTAGTATGTTAATCTCTAGATCCATCCATGATGCTGCAAATAGCATGATTTCATTCTGTTTTTTTACGGCTAAGAAATATTCTACTGTGTGTATATACCACATCTTCTTTATCCATTCATCTGCTGACTTCACATAGAGGCTGAAGAGTTTTTTAAATTCCCTCATTAGCTTTGGGGGAAAGTGGGATGTCTTGAAGGTCCAGGTACTCCTTCATGCTTTCATTACCAGTGGCCGCTGCTGAGGCCATTTTAAAATATAGTTTTTATCCTTTTAATACTTTTACAGTTTCATTGTTTCTTGGTGTACAGTAGAATCACATCTTGCTTAAGAATTTAGTTTTAACACCAGCATGTGAATTTTATTTGCCAGTTACACCTTAATAAAGCTAAAATATATATATATATATATATACATGTGAAGCCAAGATTCCCTTTGTTCAGATTTACTCTTGGGAGTCCAGCATTGCTGTCTTTCTTCCGTTACTGAGTTAGTAGGTTTCTTTGAACACTAGATGAAGTGTTGGCTTTCAGTTAAGGATTTTGTGATTGAAAACTCTCTAGAACTGCTAGCATTTCATTTTCTGGGAAGAGTTGGGGCATGGGGGGCATGTGACAAGCCGAGTGTGGAGCTGACCTGAGCTTCTGAAATGGGTGGGATCCTACGCATGAGTTAAACTTAGCTCTTTCTGCTCTTTAACCTGAGGAGTTGGAGTTGCGTAAGCTAAGCGTGCATATGATGCAGTTCCACTGTACCAGCCTCTTTAAAGCACGGTGAATGAGATGAGGAGGCCCAGTGTTTTGAACTTAGTCTTTTGTTGGTGGAAAAGGAGAGCCAGTGTGGTTTGGTTAGCAACAATGTATTGAACTTATTTTAGAAAGTGGCCCATTTCACCCTGCATCTTACCTTTTTGAATCAGCCAGGTGGTGGTAGGTTCAAGCAGCAGCACAGCGAATATTGCTGAGCGACAGAGAGCCAGTGAAGTCCTATTGCTTCACCAGTAGCTGCAAACCCAGCAGCGGTGCCAAGTCAGGCAGAGAGGGCGCTGCGCTGCTGCCGTGCAGCGGCTGCACCTGGCACCTGGTGTCATGTCCACATGGTCATTTCCTTATGTCATTTCATGCGTGCTTGTAGCAGCATCCTGGCCATTTGGCAGTGGAACATATGCATTCGTGGAATTCCCTCTGGCCTAGCTGTAGAGTAGATTCAAAATGAATAATGGAAGAAATGTGGTAAATGTAATGCATGAAATGCAAATGTTAAGGGCTCTTAGATACTATTTAGCCCATCCCCTTAAATTTACAGACACCCTCAAAGGTTAACCTGCTCATGATCATGAGTTAGTAGCCATTCTGGAATTGGAACATGAGTTGTCTGAAGACTGTTTTGTAGCTGTTCCTACCGTACAGAATTTCTGGATCGAATTGTATCCCACAAGTCTATTTGGATTTACTCTGTCTGTCCTACACAAGTGAAGCCTTTCTAAAGTAAATTGCAACAGATAGACCCTCAGTTTTGCTTGCTGGTTTACTTTCTATTTGAACTGGAAGCCAAAGTTCAAGACCTGCTCAGAGTTCTTTGTTTGTCCTCCTTTATTTTGTGTTAAATGGCAAATCAGGTGATGTGGCTGCCTGGGGGGTGTACTTGTCAGCTCCTTCTTTAAGGGAGAGCCTGCTGTCAGAGTTCAGTTAACAGAAACCTGGGATCCACCGCAGCGCTGGGATCCACCGCAGTGTTGACTGACAGTACATGGCATGGATTCTGGAGCTGGGCCTTTCTGCTTGACACAGGATTCCCCATGGGCAGTCTCTGCTCTGAGGTTACCCATTGGCTGGCCAAGGTTTTCTCAGGGCTGCACTGTTGCTTCCTTCCTTGTCTCCCATCACAGGCGTCAAACCTACAGCATCTTAGAAGACTCTCCCTGGCTTCTTCTGCCCCCGCCACTTTATCCTTCCCCCTAATAAATTTCCTCTACTTCTGATTCTATCTCAGCATCTGCATCCCAGAGGAACTGAACTATGATAAGCTACATAGGTGGTTTTGAAGACATTTTCAGGTTATTCTCCATTAACCAGTAAAAAGTCTCTTTATATTAGTGCTGAAATGTGACTACCAACATTTGACTGGCCATCTTTACGTTGCCTTCCCTTAAAGTCAAACCAACATGAAATAAGGTTAGATAGTGATGGTATGTGCACTGCTGTCAAGAGGCAGGGATCTGAGAACTAGCTTTGCCCCTGACCTCAAAGAATTCCCTCTGATACCAGGGACTTCGGAGCCTCTTACTTCCTATAAAATGAGCTGGATGGTCTCTGAATGTTTGTTTGTTTGGTTTTTTTTCTCAGCTTCAGATGTGAAGTAGATTGCAAGAGGAGAGATTGATTCTGGCCAATTGGTTTCAGTCGTGTGACCATTAAACCCAAATTTAAAGTGAACTGATACAAGTTAATACAAAGAAAAGGAATTCAGAAGTTGAGCAGTAATTGTCTTCATGTTGTTGTCCAATTTATTTGTCAGATCAGTGACACCAAATACCTTGGCACAGATAGTTCAGCTTAACTAGCAGCTCTGTGTTAGAGTGCTTCTGAGATTTTAATCTCTATGGTAAAACAAGATTATTTGTAAGTGCCTGGAAATGGAAGTATTATTCCCCACAATATGGAATAAGAGTAGGGACGATTTAATGTAATTGGGACTTAGGTTACAAATGCCTCCACCGTATCAGCTGTGGTCTAGAGAGAAACCACTCTGCCTTTACATGTAGTGTTTAACATTCAATGGCTTATAACACCAATCTGTTCTGCAGCTGAATTTGATAATAAAAGCCCCTTCCTGCTCTCAGTCTTTATAGTCATATAGTAGTTTTATTAAATATGACCCTTTTAAACCACAGTTTCCTTTTTGAAATAATAATTCTTATCTTTAAAGTTTCTGAGCTTACTAACAATTCTCTGACACAGAGTTCTTATATATTTTGTAGAACTTGGGTTTCTGAAACTTTGTTTTTATGCAGCTGCTGAATCTAATTGTAGCTGGTCTTTTGGACCATGCACGTTTGCATTCACTTGGTCCACCACAGTCATATAGGTCATATAGTCAAAGCTAGTGTCTTTAAAGGAAGTAAAAACAACACATCTGTGAACTCTGAAACGCTAACAGTTCATTTCCCTTTTGCCTCCACATTTGTTTACTGTTTCTTATATGTTGGGTATCTTGATGTGTGTTCTCTTTTTAAATGGCTGTTTTGAGAGGAGCACAGAATATACGATGCTGAGCTGATGAGGTGATATATTTCAGCACCTTTCATGTTGAGACTTCATGTTGAAATATCATGTTGCTTTGTAACGTGAAACTGTTGTAAAATCATAACATGCCTGTTCTTAGGAATGCTGTATAAAATATTTAACAACAGGTCTGGCGTTGTCACTGCCCAGGAAGAGCAAATGTGAAACCGCCAGCACTGGTGCTCGCCAGCTCTGCCTGAACTGAACATTGGTCCCATAGATTCAAAATCTTCGGTTGCGTGGACATCGATTCTGTTGTTACAGGGAGCCATACAAAAGATAGGACCTGTTTTGTGCCTTTCCTACGTAATTCAGAAAGAATGTGTTCAAGCTTCCAGTTTCTTCTCTAACTGGGACATGATTAACTACTTTATATACCTTGCTTTTCTACATTATACCCTTCAGGCAACCCTACAACCAAATTACACTGTGATCAGGTCTCTAACCCCATTCTACCATACATGTAGGCATTTACTCGATAGAAATTTATTAGCAAGCAGGTACAAAATGCTTCGTATAACTCATCTGTAGAACTCGACGGAGGGTGCTCTTTGCAGGGATGGGTCACCTGAGTCAGAGGTGACTACTTATCGTTGGCCTCAGACAACCAGCAGTCCTTTTAAACCAGTGGTTCTCAACTGGTGCCAGTTGGCTTTCCTGGGGACATTGAGCACTGTCTGGGAATGTTTCTGTCTTTCGCAGCTAAAGAGCCAGGGGCCGCTCCTGGCGTCGTAGAGGCCAGATAAACTGCTAACCATTTTGCAGTGCACAGGGCAGCTCTCTGTAGCCAGGGGTGGTCTGGCCCCAAGTGGTAGTAGTGTCCAAGGAGAGACTCTGCCCTAAACCAGTGGCTGGACACAGGATTGCTCAGAGATCAAACCTGGGGCACTGTTCCTAAAGTTAGAACTACCGGCCTTGTTCTCATAACTTGTTCGCACAACAGATATAGAAATACCTTTATATACATTCACTAACCCTTACATCTTTTTGATAGTTTTCATTTTACCAATAGAACATCTGATATTTATCATGCTAGTTAATGAACCATTTTCTCTAATAAAATCTCATTTCCAACAGTCACTGTGCTAACTAGCAAGGTATCACTGTTGATCAAGATATGGATAGGTGAAGCCCTGGTTGCAGCCATATCTAATGTTTTAAGCTTCCAAATTGTGGCATTTTTGATAAGAATACTACCTGCTGATCGCTTCTGGATTGTGCATTGTTGACTAATACGCCAGCAGCACCGAGTTCAGAGCTTCATCTAAGTGATGTGCACACATACCATCCCACTGAGGGTACTCTTGTACATTGAAGTAATGTCACATGGTGTGACAGATTTGTTTCCCAGAAGCTGTGTCTACTCACCTCCTACAAACTCTTCCCCTCAATGCACTTCATTTCATCTTGGCTGCCATGTCCTGAGTGTTTCCCTTGTGGAAGATAGAGGAGTAAGTCTCTTTTCTTGTCTTAGAAAGTCTGAGGTTGACAGTAGGAACAGTGGGTAAGTGAACATGTATAATACAAGACAAAGGCAAAAATATGTGCCCTGAGAGACACGTGCAAAGTTTTATTAGGCGTAAAAGTGTGAGAGGCAGCAAGGGCAAGGGAATGACGTGGCAAAAACCACATGAAGGAAGAACATTCAGAAGGCGTTTTAAAACTTGATCGGGGTCTGGACTGGGTCAGCGCCTGGTCCCCTGGTGGTTTGAATGGATGTCCTGGTCTCCTGACCCCTCACCAAGTGGATTTCCAAGTATGTCATAGTGCTGGTGAGTTCTGACTTACACTGGGAAGCTGAGGAAGTAAATCTGTGATTTAAAAATGTTTTTTTCCCCTCTCTAAAACTATAGAAGAAAGCTTGTAAAATTGTTTGTGATTTCATCTAGCACTTAATGCCACTGCTTCTGTCAAGTAGCATGATCTGCACAAATGTTATGAGAGAACTACTGGAAAAATTTAAAGCAAAGTGCTTCTGTTCTAAATGTATGTAGCTAACAACCTCCTCACTTCATTTTACTTTTTAATTTGAAAGACCACTTATCTTTGCCTTTGTTTTTTTCAAGAGAACAGCCAGATATGCTCCCAAAAGACAGGGGAACACATTCAGTAGGCTGTTTATAGTAAGTTGACAATACGGCATGTAGACCAGGGTCCTTTGGGGAAGACAAAACAAACAGAAACAAGTGGATTTAATCAAATCCAGGGAGATTGAGAATGACTTCCAAACTTGGGATCAAGACGTCTGTTGGAAGAATGGTCTTTGTCTTTCATCCCTTGGTCTGTACTCAACTTCCGTCAGCTCTTACGGTGTTAGTGAACGTAACATTTCAGGCTGAGGCTTGCTCATAGCTTATGTGTCATGCCTCAGTAGTCACTGAAAGGTATACTCAAGTTGATAATAGCTTGGATGTTGTTCAGGGTCACTTGCATGGCTTACCCTTTTGAAGGTCACCTTCTGCTGTGGTTTGGAAACCGGGGCTTTGAGTATACTCTTTGTTTATTAATGCCACTTGATAAAAGCTCAATGAACCCTATGTAATTTTCTCATTTGTAACAAAAGTCTAGTATTCAGCTAATTGAATACATGGCCACTTTAATTATTTTGTTACAGCTAATTGATATTCACAGTGATCATGTTCTACAGTTTCTAAATGTAATAGTACTGTATAAGGTTACGGTTCAGCCGCTTCAGATATTACCATTTTTTTGTCTCTTAGCGTCGGCATGTAGTTTTATTTTCCTGTGTATCATGTTTGATATAGGTCTAACACAGAAGAAAGCTCCTTTCCCTGTCCTTACTTGCCTGTGTGAGGTGATAGATATATAGATTGGTTTTTGCCTACCACAGATTATCCTTATGACTGGGAAAGATTTAATCTTTCCCAGTTCATTATATGTGTGTTTCAGATTTGTTCAGTTCAGTCACAGTCGTGTCCGACTCTTGGCGACCCCAGGGACTGCAGCACGCCAGACTTCCCTGGCCATCACCAACTCCCCGAGTTTATTCAAACTCATGTCCATCGAGTTGGTGATGCCATCTAACCATCTCAACCTTTGTCATCCGCTTCTCCTCCCACCTTCAATCTTTCCCAGCATCAGGGTCTTTTCCAATGAGTCAGTTTTTCTCATCACGTGGCCAAAGTATTGGAGTTGCAGCTTCAGCATCATCCTTCCAATGAATACTCAGGACTGATCTCCTTTAGGATGGACTGGTTGGATCTCCTAGTAGTCCAAGGGACTCTCAAGAGTCTTCTTCCAGCACCACAGTTGAAAAGCATCAGATTTCTTATAAGATTTAAAACAATAAGAAATGTAGTTATAGGGATTTCCCGTTTAGATTGATTTAGAATTGCTCCCTTTTCTCAGTTTTAGTAATTTGTCTTCATAACATCATCCCATGGAAAATTGAGCTGATACCTGCTTTGTTTTCTACCTTGAGGTATTGAAATCAAACCCTGGCCTTTAAAGAACTCTGTCATTTAACATATATGAGTTTTCCCATAGCACCGGCTCTCCCCTCGCACGCCTTGTACTTGCCATGTGACGTGACAGTGCTTCCTCTGAGCTCAGTGATTGTGATGTCACTGTGTTCCCAGTGCTGTGTGCTCCGCTCCTCATCTCAGTCTTCCGGAAGCAGCCAGGCCTAGGAGGGCCGAGCCACCATGCCAGGGATCTGTCACCGTGAAGGTTTCTCTAGGAGCATGCATGGAAAGGTACACGGGAAACTACCTCTGTCACAGGTGGAGTCCCAGTTTTTACTTCTCTCAACTTACTGTATCGTGTGATGTTAACAGCTTCAGGTCTCTTCTGAAACAAGGAAAGACTTTAAGGAAATGCGTACTTGTTGTACACTTCATTTTGGATCTGGCTACCGGCACTGAGTGCAAACATCAAAATGTTTATGCGTTGGGTTTCTTAAAATTCGATATCCTTGTTTTCTTTCTCTTGTATATGGCACACTCCAGTTTTCCATAATGATCCATTTAGGCGCTTTCTGTCATGTTTTCAAGCCGAATCACATTATCCAAAATCTAACAGAATCTGAAGACTAATCAGTACACATTACTTCTTGAGAAAGAATAGTGAACCAGAGACGGTGGGGGGAAACTTTTCATATCCATTTTTCCCCCTAAGAAGCGATTCTCCTGTAACAGTGAATAACGTCGTGGTCCTCTTTGTTGTCATTTGTTCGTTTACGGCGGTTCCATATCAGTCAGACTGTTCTGTGTGGAAGTTTCATTCCCTGCAGTCGGTTTACCGCTTTTTCTTAAGTCGCGTGTGACTTTTCATCCTCAGCAGCTATTAGTTTAGCCAGTGTATCCCAGGCTTATTTAAGTTTCCAGGTTCATACTGTGTGACTTTCTCTCCCAGCCTCACATTAACTGTTTCCAAGCAGTGTGCCATTGAAGTGGTGCGGCAGTGTTTCTGGCTCTGTCTTCTCCCCAGCAGATCTCAGGCTATTGATTCTGTTGACAGTCTAAGGGAAAGACCTGTGATGTCAGCCTGTGGCTGGGTGTTTTCAGGCCTTTGGAGGTGGATCGTCTTTAGTGTGCGAATCTCACCTTTTGATGTGTTTCTTTAACAAAATTCCAAGGATTACATCTTACAGTGTGGGAGTTTCTGCATATCTTTTATTTAGGTGGTAATCAACCTTTCAAAATTAAATTTGGTGGTTAGTGTAGTCTCTTTTAGGCTGAAGCTATATACTTGTGATACTGAATTCTTAATGTTTTCTAAATAGCCATAATAGAATATCTATCACTTTTTTTTTCTTAAAAAAGAGATCTCAGTGTGCAGCACTATGTGAATAAAAGCAACATTATTTAGTGTAAATGGTTTAAGAACCATGATTGGTAATGTCATGCATTGAATGGGGAGGTAATCAAGTCCTTATACATTAAGCATTTACTAGGTAAAATAATTTTCCATGCTATAAATAACTGTTCAAGTTGTTATATTTTTTGTTTGTTAGTATAGCCACTTAATTACTCACTCTTTTGTCTTTTGTACCATGTTATATTTCTATCTGATGATCACAGATAAATGTATGTGATAATGTTTAAAGTTTTTTTTGATTAAAGAACTTTGTTACAGAGATTTTGGAAAATAGAGAATAGTCTAAGAAACCTATCCTGCTGTGCATATCATATCCAGTGTTAACATCTCAGCATATATTGCACTTTTTCTGTGTCTACATAACCAGGTACTCAGTTTTTCCTGTCCTTCCCTTCTGCCCCCCACCCCTGTTTCTTAACCAAAATTAGGAATTTAGTGTACATGGTAATTTGTGATAATTCCCCTCCCCTTAATATTTTGAATTAAATCAATTATTCTATTAAAGCAATATTTTTTAATGGTTCTCAATGTTTGATCATTATGGCCAGACTCAAGTCTTTATAATAAAGAGCCTGTTGTTGGACCATATCTTATTTACATGTGTTGTTCCCAGTTTTTTGTTGCTTTAAATAATGTTAGCAGCATTTTATTAGATATAAATTTTTGTGTGCTTTTCTTAGTATTTCTTAGAAATAAATGCCTAGAAGTAAAATTAGCTAACTGATAAGCAAATTAACATTAGTAAAGATATATATAAAATTATTTTTGTAAGTTTTAATATGCTTTATTTGGATCAACTTAAAAATTTTATATTGTTAAATTCACTCTTTTCTGATAGACTGTTGTTTGAGTTTTGACAAATGCATGCACTTGTCTAACTACCATAATCAAGAAGGAGAATTGTGTCCTCACCTCAGAAAATTCTCTCCTTTCTCTTTTGACTGCAAAGTGTGTTTATTCTTAATATGGAAAACATAAGAAAAAAAATAATTAGAAACCCTCCATAAGCTTACCACCTGCTATAACCTCTACTGACATTTTATTGAATATCCTTCTGGTCTTTTACTTCTTATTCCCTACGAAAAAAGAGATCATACTCCCCTTTCTGTTTATAGTCTTTTTCTTATTTTACTTAGTATATTTTGAGTATATTTTAACTGTTAGATCGGTTTTTGTTTCTGTTTCTTTGCAATTCTAATTAATCTTATCATGAATATCTTTGCATATTGCCATAATTAAGTCCTAAAAGTAGAGTGTTTAGATCTCAGTGCATATGTACGGCTTTCAAACTTATTTACATTTTGTCAAACTGACTTTTAAAATGCTTATGCCAGTTTATATTCTGACGAACAGTGTCTTGAAGAGCATGTTTTTCATGCATCTTGGGCAGTATTATTTTTATTTTATATTTTTAAATCTGATAAGATGAATTATGGAATTTTGTTATTTTAATTTTCATTTTTGACTTCTTGTGGGTTTTTAAAAACGTGTTATGTACATTTTTGTGCAAATTGCTAGTCTGTGTTACTTGGATATTTTTCTCTTGACTCTTTTTGGGGATGGAGAGCTTATTTTTTAAGTGCTCTTTATGTGAGCAATACTAATTTCACTGTTAGGAGATAGTATTTCTTTTCATTTGCTTGTTCATTTTGTTTAAAATTTTTTTTATCTTACGGAGGTTCTCATAAATCCATCCTTCTGCATTTCCTTTATATTTGCAGGGGTATGTGTTAAATTTAGACAGATCTTTCCTCTAGATCATACAGTCTTGCATATTTTCTTCACACATAATTTTATCAAAAATTCTTTCTCCATTGCTACTACTCCATTATTACTCTATTACTTACTCCATTCAGTTCAGTTCAGTCCAGTCCCTCAATCATGTCCAACTCTTTGTGACCCCATGAATCGCAGCACGCCAGGCCTCCCTGTCCATCACCAACTCCCGGNCTAGTCAAGGCTATGGTTTTTCCTGTGGTCATGTATGGATGTGAGAGTTGGACCATAAAAAAAGCTGAGTGCCAAAGAATTGATATTTTTGAACTGTGGTGTTGGAGAAGACTCTTGTGAGTCCTTTGGACTGCAAGGAGATCAAACCAGTCTATTCTAAAGGAAATCAGTCCTGAGTATTGGAAGGACTGATGCTGAAGTTGAAACTACAGTATTTGCCCACCTAATATGCAGACGACTCATTGGAAAAAAATCCTGATGCTGGAAAAGACTGAGGGCAGGAAGAGAAGGGGACGACAGAGGATGAGATGGTTGGATGGCATCACTGACTCAGTGGGCACAAGTTTGAACCAGCTCCAGGAGTTGGTGATTAACAGCGAAACCTGGCATGCTGCAGACCATGGTATCACAAAGAATTAGACATGACTGAGCGAATGAACTGAACTGAACTGAAAATTTGATTTTCTCTCTTCATTCTGAAAACTTAAAATTTCTAGATGTTATCTACTTTTCTTCATCCCCTCACTTTTTTTTCACTTTTACACAGCTTGTTCTCAGTTTCTTCTCCAAAATCTACATCATATTGTATCAAATTAAATAACTTTCTTTATTTGTGTCATCACTTTTATCTTTTTGGACAATTAATTTATAAACATGGATCACAGAAAAGCAGAAGGGAGTTCCTGGTCTTGAATAGAATGAAATTCACTAATGGATGTAGGTTTTCTCTTAATGATAGTGATGATTACTCTGAATGATAACTCAAAGCTTTTTTATTTATTTTTCATTGTGATAGTGCCTGAGCTTTATACATGAAATAAGACAGTGTTGTTGGAAAACTTTCTTCTGCTATTACCATTTATTTTTTTGAAGTGAATTTTGTTTCTTTGAACATTCAGCCCAAATTTTCTTCTGGAGACTTTCATCTGAATATCAATAAACTCCGAGTTTTATAAGCAAAACTGTAAATAAAACTCTGATCTCTTCTTTGGCAAACTTGCAATGTGTAGGACTTAGAAATATCCCCAAGATAAAACACCCACCAGTAAACCTCCTCTTTCGAGATATCCTTTTGAATACAAGATGGCCTGAACTCACTGGGTGTCAGTTCAAACAAATTTTAATCTTTTGAAGATCGAGATATTTTAGCAACATTCTGTGAATTAGGATCAACTTCCTCAATTCTAACATTTAATCTTGCACTGTATTCCAAAGCACAACTGGGCAGATTCCAATAGCAAAGAATATCATTTTCAGAAGTACCAAGAAGATATGTTCTCAGACACATTAGTCTCCCAAAGCAAAGCTTGTTTATTTTTGCAGCTTATTGACAGAAAGTAAAGTCAGATGCCTCTGAATGTTATATTGTGACTTTTTTTTTCTCAAAATTAGCAACAAGTAATCATCTTCCAAGAAACAACAAACAGTTGCTTGATATTGGTTGTAACTGCCCACAGAGTCATAATTCCAATAACAGTATTTTTCCATGTATCAGAATCATCTGTTATTTCACATTTTGAAGTGATCATTTTACTAACTAGAGCAAAGATGTGGCTTTNTCCAAGAAACAACAAACAGTTGCTTGATATTGGTTGTAACTGCCCACAGAGTCATAATTCCAATAACAGTATTTTTCCATGTATCAGAATCATCTGTTATTTCACATTTTGAAGTGATCATTTTACTAACTAGAGCAAAGATGTGGCTTTAAATTTTGTATTTTTAGAGACAGAAAAATGTGTTATCATCTTTATATAGCAAATTAAGCTTTATGTTAAAAAGGGACAAGCCATTTGTATTTTCTTATTATGTGTTCCTGTTTTCATACGCAGTATAAACTGAATATTCATTTCTTGCTGTTCTATTATTGCAAGGAAGTTACACTGACATCAAAATACTTTGTTAAGTCAATTTGGATCAATCCAATATAATTGATATATTTTGCTGTCTCATGTGGGTTCAGTCACATCTGATTCTTTGGGACCCAGTAGACTTTAGCCGGCCAGGCTCCTTTGTCCATGGGATTTCCCAGGCAAGAATACTGGAATGGATTTGCCATTTTCTCCTCCAGAGCATCTTCCTGACCCAGGGGTCAAATCCATGTCTCGTATGTTTCCTGTATGGCAGGTGGATTCTTTATCATTGCATCACTGGGGAAGCCTTGTGTATCTATATCGTATATAACTAGTTTTCATTTTGGATAGAAAAGAGAAACTATAGGCCATAAGTGTTTAGTTTATTGCTAAAGCTTTAATTATTGGATAAATTGTAAAACTATTAAAGCTATCCCTATCATCCATCATCAGGTCAAGGAACAGAACCAATACATTTAAGATTAAGTTGGTCAATGTGTGTGTGTGTTCAGTTGTGTCTGACTCTTTGCAGCCCCATGGACTGTAACCTGCCAGCCTCCTCTGTCTGTAGGATTTCCCAGGCAAGAATATCCGAGTGGTTGCCATTTCCTTCTCCAGGGGATTTTCACCACCCAGAGATCAAACAGGCATCACTTGCATCTCCAGCGTTGGCAGGCAGGTTCTTTGCCACTAGCATCAGTTGGTCAATAGCATCCCCTAAGTGGAAGATAAACTGTCCCTTCTCTATAGTATCTTGCCACTCTATTGGATACCCATTTACAGTGACCATTCTTCAGACTGGTGATTGGTGTGGAAAAAGCCAGATCCATGAGTTTATCATGGCATTAATATAAACAGATGTATGTGTACTTCTGGTAAGCATCAAAATTCCTCTAATTATGATATTGGTCATTAATATAGCCCACTGCTATGCTGGCTGAAATAATCTCTCATAGATAATAACCAAGAAATCAGGAAGTTCATCGGAGAAGGCAATGGCATCCCGCTCCAGTACTCTTGCCTGGAAAATCCCATGGGTGGAGGAGCCTGGTAGGCTGCAGTCCATGGGGTTGCGAAGAGTCGGACACGACTGAGTGACTTCACTTTCACTTTTCACTTTCATGCATTGGAGAAGGAAATGGCAACCCACTCCAGTGTTCTTGCCTGGAGAATCCCAGGGACCGGGGAGCCTGTCGGGCTGCCGTCTATGGGGTTGCACAGAGTCAGACATGAGTGAAGTGACTTAGCAGCAGGAAGTTTATGTTCAATATGAAAGTCTTTATCAGAATATCATCAATATGGTCCCACAGTTTAATTTTTAAATCAAAGAAACAACATACAGCAGCAGATGGTAGTTGGGTTGAGTTAGAATCCAGTTACCAAATATTGTGTCTGTGCAATATATGTACACATTCTTCATGGAGACAACTTCATTAAAAGGACCCAAGAGACATTAGCCTGGAGAATCCCATGGACAGAAGAGCCTGATGGGTTACAGTTCACAGGGTCACATAGAGTTGGACGTGACTGAGCACACATGCACAGCAGAATACTGGCAAGCCATGGAAGCCTTAGTTTTCTCCTCTGGTTCATTCGATAGTGTCAACAGAAACCCTTTAGGCTGTAATATGCACAGAACCTTACCCCTATCGTCTGCTTGCTGCCAACCACCAAGAACCACACAAAGGCGCTCATCCTCCACTATATCTGCTCAGACACATGTGTTTACAAACTTAATTTTGATTTGATTAGTGTGTTTAATAGAGGACATTATTAAGTATTTACCTTTTTATTTGGGGAGAAATGCTTAGTGTAGTTTTCTAAGATCTTGTATATAATTGTTTTTCCTTTGCTCACAGAGACAAAACTTTCTTTATTAATAGGTATAGAATCCTTGGGACACTACACTTTCCATTGTAAACATTGTTTGATGATATTGACAACACTGCTTGAATATCTTCTGGAATTTGATGGTGTAGATACAAAATCTGAAGCTGTTATGATTCAACATTTGGGTTGTAAGTATACTTTTTGATGTTAGATGTCAGATATTGTTTTTTAGCCGTGAAATCATAATTTCAAGTGCAGAAAGATTTTCTTCAATTTTTTCTTTGTTTATCAAGTTTGCTTATTCTATTCTTTCTTTGGGAAAAGTTTTCAACTTGAATACTTTTTCTAAACTAAGCTGTCTTTGTTCTCATAACATCTTTACCACTCTTTGATTTTTCTTTATATTCTGAGAAACATTCTCAGCTTTTATTAGATATTTTTTCAATCAGTGATTCATTTTCACTTGCCCGTGTAGCCCATGAAGCTCACCAGGATCCTCTCTCCATGGGATTTACCAGGCAAGAATACTGGAGTCGGTAGCCATTCTTTTCTCTAGGGAATCTTCCTGACCCAAGTATCGACCCCTGTTTTCTTCTTTGCAGGCAAATTCTTTACCATCTGAGCCACCAGGAAAATGAATTTTTTTTTTTTACAATGTTACTTGTATATAAGATATGAAGTTTTCATATATCATAATATTTGCATGTCTTTACTTTTCTTTATATTCTTCATAGCATTTTATTAAACATAATATATTCTTTTTTGAGGAATGTTCAAACAAAACAAAATATATGTTCATATTTTGATCCTAAAGGCATGCTTTAAAATTTAATGAATATATAAAATTCATCCCTGAGAAAGGAAAATATTTGATTAAATATTATTAGTTGGCAAATTTGTTGTACAAAAACAATAATTGACTAACATATTCTCAAAATGGCCTTTGATGTTAGGTTGGTCAAAAACATTTTGACACTTTGAAAGGCTGGCTTATATTTGTTACTGTTGCCAGGACAACCTCTCACTATTTATGCTCCCTAGAGTTCACAAGTTAATTAATGAAGGGAAAGATCAGAATGTCTTGTAACTTAGGAGATTTCATTATTTCCACAAGTGAATGAGCTTCATAGAAAGCATGCTTCCTGATTTCACACGCTCAAATGAAAGAAGTACATTTATTTTTTAAATCCAGTAATTGTAGAATCATACACACAAGTACATACAAACACATAAATATACACACATGCAATTCCCTCCATATTTGATATATTTTAAGCTAAGTTTTAGAAATAGCCTTTGGAAATCCTCTCTGTCTTCTAACATGAGAAATTTCTTTACTGTTTGGGAATGGCTAACCACTCTAGTATTCCTGCCTGGAAAATTCCATGGGCAGATGAGCCTGGTGGGCTTCAGTCCAGGGGGTCATTAAGAGACAGACACACCTGATCGACTTTCATATGTACTTTCAACAGTACTTTTCATATGTACTGTTCAGAAGTATATTAGTCATTATGGCAGCCAGAACTTAAACAGAATGTCATAGACTGGGAAACAGAATGTCATAGACTGGGCAACTTAAACAACAGGCATTTGTTTTCTCACAGTTTTGGAACCTGGAAGTCCGAGATCAGAATGTCAACAGGGTCAGGTTGTGGTGAGGGCTCTCTTCCTGGCTTGCAGATGTCCACTTTTTCTCAGTGTCCTCACATGATAAAGAAAGAGAACAAGTTTTCTTGTTGTTGTTCCGTTGCTCAGTCATGCCCAACTCTTTGTGACCCCATGGACTGCAGCACTCCAGGCTTCCCTGTCCATCACCAACTCCTGGAGTTTGCTCAACTCATACCCACTGAGTCAGCAATGCCATCCAATCATCTCATCCTCTGTCATCCCCTTCTACTCCTTCCTTCAATCTTTCCCAGCATCAGGGTCTTTTCCAGTGAGTCGACTCTTTGCATCTAGTGGCCAGAACATTGGAACTTCAGCATCAGTCCTTCCAATGAATATTCAGGGTGGATTTCCTTTAGGATTGACTGGTTTGATCTCCTTGCAGTCCAAGGGAATCTCAAGAGTCTTCTCCACCACCACAGTTCAAAAATATCAATTCTTTGGCACTCAGCTTTCTTTATGGTCCAACTCTCACATCCATACATGACTACTGGAAAAACCATAGCTTTGACTACATGGACCTTTGTTGGCAAAGTTATGTCTCAGTTTCAGTACACTATCTAGATTTGTCATAGCTTTTCTTCCAAGGAGCAAGCATTTTTTAATTTTGTGGCTGCAGTCACCATCTGCAGTGTTTTGGAGCCTCTGGTACCTCATCTTATAAGAGCACTAACTCCATCATGAAGGCCTCAGTCTCATAAACTCATCTAATCCTAATTCCATCCCAAAGTCCCCGTCTCCAAATATTGGGGGCTAGGGTTTGAACATGTAAATTTTGGGGATATATAGTTAATCTGTAACAAGTACTTACTTTAAGTAATACAATATCTTAACTAGATTTGAATAGATACTCTAACACTGAATTCTTCTCCATATCATCATTGACTAATAGAACTTATATGATGAATGAAAATGTTCTTTATCTGTACTGTCCAAAGGGATAATCACTGACCACATATGGCTAGCGAACACTTGGAATGGGGCTACAAAATAAATTTTAATTTTGTGTAATTTAAATGTAAATATAAATAGATATATATAACAACCCTACTGGGGTGGTACACTCAGTTCATTCGCTGATCAACATCAATAAACCAATATAGATATGTATAAATACAGAGATACAGACTAAATGTAAAACAATATATAAAAAGAGAAAATTTTTAATATTATTTAATGAATTAAAACAATACCTAATGTGAGTAAAAAAAGTTTCATACCAGTAGTAGGTTAAAGTAGTATAAATATTGCTTGAAACTACAATTTTAAATATTTATAAAACATCAAAAAATGTAAATACAAGCTACTAGATATCCTAAAATGTATTTTAAAAGCATAAAAACAATAACCTACAATAGCAACTATTTATACTAATTGTTTATTAATATATATGTAGTCATAAGTATGTAAAATATTCATTTGAAATTAAATGTAAAGCATAGTTAAAATATCAACTCATTATACAAGCATAATGATATTTCTACATTTTGGATAGTTACTCTTTGGTTAACTTTGATTCTTCGCTTAGTTGAATGAGATCACAACTCTGAAAGATAAAAAAAAGAAGTTTATAGTCTAAAATTTATACATATACATGAACTGTGGTGTTGGAAAAGACTCTTGAGAGTCCCTTGGACTGCAAGGAGGTCCAACCAGTCCATCCTAAAGAGATCTGTCCTGGATGTTCATTGGAAGCACTGATGCTAAAGCTGAAACCCAGTACTCTGGCCACCTCATGCGAAGAGTTGACTCATTGGAAAAGACNGTAATGTCTCTGCTTTTCAACATGCTATCTAGGTTGGTCATAACTTTCCTTCCAAGAAGTAAGCGTCTTCTAATTTCGTGGCTGCAGTCACTATCTGCAGTGATTTTGGAGCCCCAAAAAATAAAGTCTGACACTGTTTACTACTCCATTATTACCACCCCTCTTATACTCCTATTAGACTAGTGAGGTTTTTACTGTTATGTCAAGGAGCCGTAGATTATGTGTTTGCATATGTGTGTATTTTTTATTTAATTCACTATTTGGTTTTTATATTACTCTTATACTTTCAAGGAGCATGAACTTTTCATTGAAATCTTCTATTCAAACAGTATTTAATAGTACAATAATATTCAAATATGTGCCAAGTTAAGGAAGTCCTCTTATTTTTTTCCCCATTGTTGCCTTTGGCTTGCATTTTAGGTAAATACTATCCATCTGATTTCTTGGTTGATATTAGGGGAAAAAGTGTTTCTCCTAGTAAATAACTATTTTTCTGTTTTTTACATGCCACAGGATATTGAAGTCAAAGTAAGTAGCAAAACAGTTACCTACAACAAATGTGCAAATAAGCTCACCTGAGTTAAGTGTGTAGTGACAGTCTCCCTTACACAGGTTGAGCCAGGCAAACCTTGATCACATTGCATGGCAAAAGAGTGGGAATGCCAAAATATGTATTTTGCTTATTTCTTAAAATTTCTAGTTGGGCTTGTGTTCAACATTCATTGACCAAAAAATATGTTAAAAACTTTTCTAACATGGGTGATGTAGGGAGGTTTGTTCTCAGAAATAAAGGTCATTTAAATATAATAAAAATAGAAACAGCAGTTTAAGAAATGCATTTTTCATTGTCCCTCCCCCAGTTTTAATGAGATGATTGGCATATAGCACTGTGTAAGTGTGAGGTGTACAGCATAACAGTGATTTGACTTACATACCTCCTGCAGTGATGACCACAATGAGTTTAGTAAATACCCATCATCTCATATAGACACAACATTAAAGAAGTAGAAAAATGTTTTCCCTTGTGATGTGAACTTATTTACTCTCTTATGATCTTTATAAGGTAGGACAGTATTAATGATCTTACCATGTCGGACATTACATTCCTAATGTTAGTTTATCTTATAACTGGAAATTTTTATCTTTTGACCACCCTCATCTATTTACCCCTCTCTCTTCCCCTCACCTCTGGTACCTACAAATAAGATCTCTTTTTCTCTGAGTGTTTTCATTTGTTTTGTTTTTGAAGTATAATTGACCTGCGGCACTATGTTCTTGGTGTACAGCATTGTGATTTGATATTTCTGTAAATTGGAAAATGGTCATCATAATAAGTCTGGTTGCCATCTGTCACCATGCAGAGCTATGGTGCATAATTATAGACTTACAGACTACATCCCCCAACTGTAGTACATTTCTCTTTTGTGAATCATTCATTTTGTAACTGAAAGTTTGTATCTCTTAATCACCCTCACTTCTCTCTTCCCCCATGTACCTCCTCTCTGACAGCCACCTGTTTCTTCCTGTATCTATGACTCTGTTTCTGTTTGGCTATATTTGTTCATTTGTTTTGATTTTTTAGATTTCACATAAAGTGAAATCGTACAGCCTTTGCCTTTCTCTGTCTGCCTTATTTTACTTACCATAATACCCTCTCAGTCCATCCGCTTTGTCCCAAATGGCAAGATTTCAAACAAATGCATTTTTAACTTAGCTTCAAAAACATTCATAAAAAAGCATTATTTTTTTCAAGGATAAAGATTTTATTGCTTGATTTTTAATTTCATAAAAAAGATAAATTAGTTAAATTAACAGTTATAAAATTACTTTTATTATTTTACTTTTCATTACTTAAAATTATTCAAATAAAGAATTAGAATGGTTTTTGCCCTTTTTGCCAAAGACAACTATGCCATTAAAAAGGAGTAAAATGTACAAAGACCAATACATTTATTTATATGCTGGTTTCACTGGGTATTTTAAGGGTTCTTGTATGTAAGGTTTATGTACAAAATGTTATATAGGTATTTTTTATTGCTCAAGAAAGGTTAATAACTGTGTCTTTTGCCTGGGATAAAAAAATCAAAGTTTTGTTAAGCAAAATATAAATCCTTGAAATTACTCTTCGAAAGAGAAGTTAAATAAACTGTCTGTGCTGTATTCTGACATTATCAGAAACATTTGGACAAAGTAGGACACAGCTGTTACAGTTTAAAAAATTACAATGCAGGCCCATTCTTTACTTTTAAATACAGCAATCATCATCTTATAAATGTTTTTTCTATGGCAGAGACCTACTAGCCTGCAAAAAATCTTCATCTTTGTATACGTGTTTCTAATGCAATTTATACTTAACTTTTGCTTTGCTGTTACTGCTTTTTTTTAATATAGTGTATTTTTCATTTCTTTTTTTAGGCTAAGCAGCTGGAAGAGAAAGATCGGGTGATAAAGAAGCAGGATGCATTCTACAAAGAGCAGCTGGCTAGACTGGAGGAGAGGGTATGGCTGTTTCTTGTCAGTGATTCTCTTCTCTTAACCACATCTGCAGTGTTCCCACGGGTGTATTTAAAAATCAATACATTAGAACTGTAACCGCTTTTCCTAGTTAAAAAGTGGCCAAGGAAGTAAAGAAGCCAACCAGGCTGATCATTATCAAAGATAATGTCATTTTTACTTTGGTAGTTTTGCGTATAGTTGTGTTACTGGTTCGTTGATAACATTTTACTCCTCAGGAACTCCCCCCGAATGTTTTCCCTTTACATTTAGAAGCTGCATTATCTCCAGGTCAGGCAGTAGATTGCTACTGTGGGCTCTCCCAAACATTGACTAAACTTGAGCACATTCTTAGAAGCGGAAATGTGTTGAAGGATAAACTGTCTTTGTGAAAGCTCAGTTTCACTGTACTTGTGGCCAAAAAATGAATGTCTTTTTCAAAACTGGTGGACAGGAGCTGAATAATAGGACTCAGGAGAAGAGTTAGGATGGAGAGAGGAGGAAGTACTTCTGGTCTTCATTTCTATAGAATTTGACAAAGACTCGAGGAAACTGAGACTGAAACAGGAGGAGGCAGTGGGCTTAAGATTGGAAATTTGGGGGCCCAATCAGTGCCCCTGTTCAATGAAATATTTTATTGTCTAGGATAATTTCATACCTAGACCATGAGGTTGAAAAGCTAGTTTTCTCTTTGCTTTGATTGAGACCTCCAAATTTGATTTGGAATAGCATGTTTAGTAAAAAAGTAGAAACTAAGAAATAGGCTGTCAAACTCCATTCAGTACAGATATTTGTATGTTGTCTTCACCTCTCTCTATGTCATTGAACTTAGTACTTCTTGAATGTAGGGACCATTTTCTCATTGCTTCAGCAGATGTATGTATATGTCAGGCCCTGATAGTGCCAGAGAGAAGCTAGTGAAGAAAGTAAGTTAAACTGCTGCCCTTGTGGAGCTTAAATTTATTAAAACCCTGTCAGCATGTTGAATGGCAGATTATAATAACATGCAAACAGTGAAGTGGAAAGAGGAGTCCCAGGGCCTAGGAATGTAGGTGTGGCGCTGGGTGAAGGACCTTTCTAAGAGGTATCTGGGTGTGAGAAGCAGGCCAGGACCAAGCCCTGAAGCAGGGCTGTGCTTGACACGTTTGGAAAGGCTAGATGGCTTGTAAGTTGCTGTCTTCAGTAAGAACTGAAGCAAGAGGGACTTATTAGGTTGATGCAAAAGTAACTACAGTTTTGGACTGTGAAATTTTAAATCATAACTAAGCTCAAATATATCTTTATTAATCAAAATAGGAACCATTGCAGTAAACACATTTTTGCCAACGAGAAATGACGCTTGAGCTATGGTTTGCAGAGGACTGATGTAGTGCATGGGTTCTGACATCTGGGGTTGTAGATTCAAGACCCTGAACTGGCATTTACCTGCTGCCTATCTTGGAGTGATGTTGGTGGTTTAGTCACTAAGTCGTGTCCAACTCTTTGTGACCCCATGGACTGTATAGCCTGTCAGGCTCCTCTGTCCATGGGATTCTCCAGGCAAGAATACTGGAGTGGGTTGCCATTTACTTCTCCAAGGGTTCTTCCCAGCCCAGGAATCGAACCCAGGTCTCCTTCATTGCAGGCAGATTCTTTACCAACTGAGCTATGAGGGAAGCCCTATCTTGGAGTATCATATGTAAACTTTAGGTTTCCTCAGCTATAAACTGAGGATTTTGTAGTACCTACCTTGCTAACTTGTAAAATGAGATAATTCTCATAAATTGCCTGTAAGACTGTCCAGGACAGAGTAACCGTTCAGTCAATGGTAGCTCTTCTTTTACTTCTATCTCAAACACTGTTTCCGACATAATGAGTAAATATTATCTGAATCAAATGAGCAAGTGAGAAAGTTTTTCAGGTGATTAACCAGGAACCTGCTTTTCCCCCACCCAATGATAATTTTCTTTGCCTTCAAGTATTACTGTGCTAAGTATGTTTTGAAGTTCTCATCTATCACGTTACATACAAGAAAAGGCACTGATAAATATTTGACCATTTTTCATAAATCACCAGTTTCCTAGAGATATTCAGTGATTGGTTTGAGGCACTGAGAGGATGGATTTACTCTTGGCCAATTAAAGATGTTGCTAGTGGTAAAGAACCCTGTCAATGCAGGAGACATAAGAGAAATGGGTTTGATTGCTGGGTTGGAAAGATCCCCTCGAGAAGGACAAGGCAATCCACTCCAGTATTCTCGTGTGGAGAATCCCATGGATCACAGGAGACTGGTAGTCTACAGTCCATGAGGTTGCGAAAAGTCAGACCACAACTTAGCAATTAAATTTCCACCTCTCACATTCTTAAAAAGTTTGCTTCACATCCATGTTAGCTTTGATAAAGCTGGCAACATTTGCAATGAAACAAGTATTTGAAAATGGCTTTGACTTTCTTTGTCAGTGAAGAGTTGATACCTTTGCCTATTGGTTCTAAGAAGGGTGAAATTGGTGTACAGTTAAATTACACTTATTACTCCTCCAGAATTGAAGAAAGGCAGGAATTATCTCAGATGTCTGGGGAACCAGCTGATATGAATACCAGGGAGGAGAAAGCTCCATTCACACAAGGGAATGTCTAATTGATGAGGAGTGTATTAAAGTAGAATCTAGAGACATCCCAAGCTGTATTACAGAACTGCTTGTGTTTCAAATGCTCAGTAGACTTGGGTTCATATTCTCAAATGACCATAAGTTTCTCACTTTAAAGTATAAGAAGCATAGTGAGATATTAAAATAACTCTTAGGGATATCATGCTGTAGTTGCATCATGAAATTTGCATCAAGTCAATGAAAATGAATAGCTGAGTAATTAGATTGTGAGTCATCAAAAAGTGATAATGTACAGATGGTTAACAAAAACATGAAAAGATGTTCAGCATCGCTCACTATTAAAGAAATGCAAATCAAAACTACAATGAGGTATCACCTCACACCAATCAGAATGACCTTCATCAAAAAGTCTACAAACAGTGAATGCTGGAGAGGGTGTGAGAAAAGGGAATGCTCTTGTGCTGTTGGTGGGAATGTAAATTGATACAGCCACTATGGAAGGTGGTATGGAGATTCCTTAAAAAAATAGGATTAAAACCACCATATAACCCAGCAATCCCACTCATAGGCATATACTCTGAGGAAACCAAATTGAAAGAGACACATGTATCCTATTGTTCATTGCAGCACTATTTACAGTAGCTAGAACATGGAAGCAACCCAGATGTCCATCGACAGATGAATGGGTAAAGAAGTTGTGGTACATACACACAATGGAATATCACTCAGCCATGAAAAGGAACACATTTGAGTCAGTTCTGTGAGGCGGATGAACCTAGAACCTTTTATACAGAGTGAAGTGAGTCAGAAAGAGAAAGATAAATACCATATTCTAACACATATATACAGAATCTAGAAGAATGGTACTGAAGAACTTATTTACAGGGCAGCAATGGAGAAACAGACACAGAGAACAGACTTACGGACATGGGGAGAGGGGAGGAGAGGGTGAGATGCATGGAGAGAGTAACATGGAAACTCACATTACCATATGTAAAATTTGCTGTATGTCTTAGGAAACTCAAACAGGAGCTCTTTTATCAACCTAGAGGGGTGGGATGGGGAGGGAGATGGGGGGGAGGTTCAAAAGGGGGAGATATATGTATACCTATCGCTGATTCATGTTGAGATTTGACAGAAAACAGCAAAAGTCTGTAAAGCAATCATCCATCAATAAAAAATAAATAAAATTTTAAAAAGTGAGAATGTATACAATGACTGTGGCTGCTAATGTAGCTGACAGGCAGGTGGTATGTTGGTCTTAGAAGTTATCCTGGGAAGGAGTGTACAAGATACCATGTCCCCTCTTCATTAATAAAACCACCTAGTATTCAGTTGATGGTTTCACCAGTTCACCCAGTTAAAACAGAGAAAGATAAGTACTTGTATCCACTTTTAAACTTAAATTTTTAAACAGGAACCTGGATTTCATAGTCGGTTAAATGATTCTGCAACTTATGTAGTACCACAACCATTTTTCCTTACATTAGCCGCTGCTGGATTCCGCATTTTGCATCTTTTAACACAAAGTGTGCAGAATTTCTAACAGAAATGGTTAGACATTGTACTTTTTTCACTGTCATCACAAGAAAATCCTCATTATAATCTTCTGCATTCAGTTTAGAAAGTGCTTCATCTTTGCACACCTGAATGTCTCTCAAATATTCCAAGGTGAAATCCAACTGGGAAAAATTCAGCTTAGCTACTTTTAGGAATGGCAGTAATAAACAAAAATAAGACACTACAGAAATGGACAGAAGACACCAGGAGGTTGAATACCGCAAAAGTAATTTTATGATTTTTAGTATCTTGACACAGTGGAAAATATTCTTTTTATAAAAAATATTTATTTCTTTGGCTGCACCGAGCCTTAGCTGTGGCACCCTTCTTCATTGCAGCATGTGGGATCGACTGCCCTGACCAGGCCTTGAACCCTGCATTGGGAATGCAGAGCCCTAGCCACCGGACCACCAGGGAAATCCCGAAAATACATATTCTTTAAGGGACAACAGTTTATATTTTGGAGAGGGCGATGGCAACCCACTCCAGTACTCTTGCCTGGAAAATCCTATGGATGGAGAAACCTGGTAGGCTGCAGTCCATGGGGTCGCTAGGAGTTGGACACAACTGAGCAACTTCACTTTCACTTTCCACTTTCATGCACTGGAGAAGGAAATGGCAACCCACTCCAGAGTTCTTGCCTGGAGAATCCCAGGGATGGGGGAGCCTGGTGGGCTGCCGTCTATGGAGTCACATAGAGTCAGACACGACTGAAGCAACTTAGCTGCAGCAGCTTATATTTGTTAAGCTCTTTCTTACCTCATGTAGGTATGCCCTAACTGAAAGAAAGCTTGAGTTTCAATTCCCATTGGTGGGTGTAAGAAGCTTGAGAGAATTAATTCCTGATCAGTGATCGATGAAAGGAATCACGAGGCAGCTTTCTAGGAAAATGTTCTTAAATGTTTTTAAGACGCCTTTGCCAGTCCCTGTGGGGCTTCTCTGGTGGCTCACATGGTAAAGAACCCACCTGCAAAGCAGGAGACCCGGGTTCCGTCCCTGGGTTGGGACGATCGCCTGGAGAAGGGAATGGCACCCCACTCCAGTCTTCTTGCCTGGAGAACCGCATGGACAGCAGAGGCTGGCGGGCTACGGTCCATGGCGTTGCAAAGAGTCAGACACGACTGAGCCACTTTCACTTGTCAGTTCCTCAGGTAATTCTCCATAATGCTTTATATGTCTCTTTCAAGGTGCCATGTTTATGCTGATTGTGATTAGTTACCTGTGTTTATCTGGTGAGCACTTTAAGGATAAAATCATTTTCTTATTTCTGTCTTTTCCACAACTCACATGCAGTGAGTGAATCCTGCAGTTCCTAAGTTTATGCCATAAGGTTAGATACAAGCCATTCATGTACAGTTTGTAAGTATTTGCAAAATATTTAGTTTCTTTTTCATTAGTTAAATTAATAATCTAAATCTATCCTGTGAAAATATCAAGTTTAACTTTGAATATCTGGATATGTATAGCATCTTCATCCTCATAGCTAACAATAACATCTTTTGAGTATTTATGTTGTGCTGGGCACTTTGCATGGATTATATCATTTTATTCTCATAAACAACCCTAGGAGGCTGTCAACCCTGTTGTTTTTAGATGAAGATCCCACAGGTTCAAGTAATTTGCCCGAGAATATACAGACAGAGGGCTTCCCAGGTGGCTCAGCGAGAAAAAAACCCATCTGCAGTAAAGGAGCCTCAGGAGACATGGGTTCAGCCCCTGCGTTGGAAGATTGCCTGGAGAACAAAATGGCTACCCACTCCAGTATTCTTGGCTGGAGAATCCCCTGGACAGGGCAGCCTGACGGACTGCTCAGTCCATGGGGTCAAAAAGAGTCAGACAGGACTGAAGCGACAGAGTGCCCCAGCACGCGTACAGTCAAAGTGTGGCCTGAATGTGAACCCGGTCCAGCATCTGAGCTGCCAGCCATTGTCCAATACCGTCTTTAATGTTGGTCAGGCCTGCCCTTTAGAAGGTAAACCCTGCTGATTGCTTTGTTACTTCTGTGGGTAGTAACTTAACTCCTTCTGGCTGCTAATACAGTGTTTTAGGTCCTGATGTTAAAGCTTGAACAGTGTTACCATATAACCTGGAAGTGTTTAGCATTAAAAATGCTTAACCCCGCCCCCCCGCCAGGATCTGGCACTTCCTGGGAAAATTTGACCAAAAGGGCAGCAGCAAGGTCATATTACTTAGCAGCTGTGGCATGCCACCCCCAAGAATTACCTTAATGTCTAGTTGTGCTGCTTGTACTTTGAAGGAAGAAATTCGTAGTCATTCAAGCAGTTTAGAAATGTCTTTGGGGCATCCCATTCATTCATAGGTTCACAATGTCACTACAGGATAATCATCTCATTCCATCTCTAGGGTGAAAACAAATTTTCTGTTTTATCAGCTGTTTAATGGTTATTTCATGAAAATCTGAATTTGCCTGCTCCTGAAACATCCGTTGCCTGGGTATTCTTCAGAAGAATGTGTATTTTCCCATAGTCTGTTAGCCCTCTGGAAAGGAATGGAGAGGCAGGACTAAGTCCATGGTATAAAAGGACAGAGTCCAGTTTCTTCCAGGATCTTCTGGGATGAAGGGCCCCTCCCTCCCTCTCCCAGGATATCTAGAGATGTGCGTTCTTTGGTGATGAGTGTGTCTTGCATGTCTAACTTCTCAATTATAAACTTGAATTGAGTTGCTCCATGTAATCCACTTTGCTCTTGGCGTTCCTAAGGATGGTGGGGTTTGGCACAGCAGGAAGAGAGCTGTAAAAGCCCTAGTGGCTCGAGTAGCCAAGGGAGATCAGCGAGCTTAGTTGGATACCATTACAGTGTTCAGATCAACGGGGTAGTGCGGTTTGTATGGTTTCCAGTTTGCAGGTTCCTCTGCATTTTGGCAGCTATTTGCATACACACTGCCGTCAGCCCCATACAATTAAGGAGAGGGAATTGTACAAGCTGAGTGAAAGAGAGTGATGCAAAGAGAATGGTGAAAAATAAATTGTCATTAAGAAGAAAAGTACTTTACTAGTTCGTCACCTGTGGAGAGAGTTGCTAATTAAATTCTAAGGTCATGCTTACACCAAATGAGCAAGTTTTCAAAGCCTTTTACTTACAGTGGGTGGCGTATCTTCTATTGCATCACAGTGTCGGGCTCATCTGTATGATTAATTGGCTGTTTTGATTGCTTGACTTCTTCTTTGTCAACAAGTTGGTACCTTCATTTCTATGTTCCTCTCCACAAAGCTTGAGGGGGGAAATGCCACGAATGACGATAAAGAGAAATGACAACAGAACAGATTATTGCCAGCCCCGTGTGCTCCTTATGGAAAGAAATTATTGGTGTTTTTGTACCATCAGATGAAATCTGTCATTGTAAAAAGATTTCATTGAGTGGAGCTGGGTCAGCCATTTCAAGGGATTAATACAGGATGGAAATTCAGTCAGACCACTGGCACCTGCAATCCTAAAACATGAAGATTCTTTTTTGAGGGGAGTGTAGGGCAATAACTACTTAGACTCAATTTAAGGGATAAAAAAAAGCCCTTTGATATTCCTCTTAGGTACTTTCTAAACAGTTGTCCATGATCCAAGGTCATATGGGCAGCTCATATACACTGAATTGTGTGTATGTCTTGGCCAGATGCTGAGATATAGCAAGTTTAACTCGATAGTTAAAAGCATTATTTGGTGAGAGATAGTCCTTGGTAGTTTATGCTAGTTTGCAGTTGTCAATCTAGAAAGAGAGATGATTCCATTGACACTTGGAACTTTTGTACTGGCCTCCTCATTCATCTTGAAACCAGGGCAGTTTCTCTAGTTACCAGGAGTTGCAAGAAACAGATGAAGCTCTCTTGTCCAAGAGTTTGTATGTTGAAGGCATAGAAACCAGTGTCACTTTTAATTGTATTGCTGTTACAAATGACAGATTTCAGTGAAGTGGTTTTTAACATATACCTTTCGTTAAGCAATGAGTTTTAAAATCATTAACAAGTATTGATAGTTCAAATAAATGTACTTAGATGTTAGCGGTTAGGTAGAGAAATTAATAAGGCTCAGTATCACTATACCTCTTGTTAATATAATTGAAACAGTAATTTATAACTTAGGTTCAGAGACTGAACCCTTCTATGCCTTTACTGGGCTCCCTAAAGGAAGTTTATTACTGCAGACTTTACAAAAGTAACAAGGAGGGTGCCCCCCCCCCACATTTTGTTCTACAGAACAAGGGGCAAGAAAATCGATACAGTGGGGGTCTTATCCTTAATTATTCAACAAGTGCTCCAAACGCATTGGCTTTTCTGTTAACCTCTCTGAGTTTTCTAATGGGAAATGTGCCATGGGTAACCTTGAAATGCTTTTTTAATCTAGCTTTAGGGATATGAGACTTACATTTTTTTTTCCGGGATGAGCTGTTAAAAGTGCATCCTATTAAAATGATCCCTTTAACTGGAGCCAGTTTTTCTGTGCCTAACTTTAGAGGAAAGATTTGCAAATCACGGGATCAGCACTTAATTTGGGGCTCTATTTACCATGTAGGCTGTCAAGAAGTATTAACCTTAAGGTAAGATGAGAATGTGGAGTACAAAGCTATGAGCTGATGGCACAAAGTACACCAGGTATTAAATAGTATTATCCATCCTGCTTGCTACAGTAAATAGGATTTCACTATTATGATGTGTCAGGGCTTTCAGGGAAATCAAATTTACAAGACACTAAACTGCCATCCTCTCTGCTGAGCAGCTTTATTCTGGGATCTTGCTTTCATATTAATCCTGTTGGTTAGGAAATACTTGTAGCAATTGTACATGGAAATTATAATTTAATGATCTCTTCCTTTTCTCTATTCAGAGCTTAGAATGGACCACTGTGCTTTGTAGTGATAGCCCCAGGGCTCTGAGACGGAGATAATGTGCAGTTCCAGCTTTAAAGCCCAGTATTGCCTTTCTGTGAGCTCTTGTAATGATCATAAGTGCTAAGATGCCAACAGTATGGGCTGCCTGCTTTCTCAGCTCTTCACATCTCCTTTACCCTATGAGAGGCTGTACAGTAAACTAGATTCTGTTTACCATGACAGTTTTTCAATGCCACTTGAATGTGTAAAGACAAGGTAGAGAAATGAAGTGTGATGAAATCTAGGGAAAATTAATTCTGCTTTTAAAGATTCTGTTTGTTCTGTCTGGGGAGGCTCAGTTGGCTGTTTGCTTTGAAAAACAATTAATACCCCCTTTCCTTTCTGTGGGATCTTTTCTTGCTATTGATAAGAATGTTGCAGCCAGGAAGGCATTCTGTGTTTCCTGTGTATTTCCTGTGTATGTGATTGAAAATGAGCTAAATCTCTTGAATTTTCTTTGTATCCAGTTTCATCATTAGTGATTGTTTTGCTTCTTGATACTGTGTTTATTTATAAATTTCAAATGCACTCCATTTAGGCAAACCAGCCAGTGCTCATTTCCCTATTTTCCTGACTGAAAAATTAAAATGCATGAGTATTAATTCTTTTAAGGGAAATTGCAGGGCTGGTATTGGAAAATGCTCTTGAATCTCAGTTTTATGTCCAGACCATGAGCCAGCTGTGCCTCTGTAAAGGATTACATTTCAACACATTAGCTTCATTAAGAAAGATGTATTTGGTCATAAAACATTTGCAAATAATATTATCTCATAACAAAATCAAATAAAAAGTGCCCATTTCTGAACTTGGCATGTGAAGCAGATTGGTATGGTAAGGACAACATGAGATTAAGGGAATTTAAATCTAACCTGACCATGGAGACTATCTAAGACAGGAGGTTAACCTTGGTAGTGTTTATCAGAATTGGGGGCTGGGGGGGGTAGCGTTTGAGGGAATCCTCGACATTCACCATTCATTTGCACACACATTTGTTAACCTCCTCTGGTGAGACAGGCACCGCACGTAGATACAGTGATGAATACAAACAGCACCAACACCCATTGGCATCTGCTACAGAGCTTTTGATTGCCATCGTGGACCCATGTAGGCTTTGCCAGGCTTTCTTCCAGAGCAGAGCTGTTTTGTGAGGAGAAAGCCACTACTTTGTCCCTTCAAGGTCTAAAGATCAAGGGATTTAGAGGGGGATTTTGTGGGTTGAAGAGATTCATCAGGTTAAATGCTCAGATAAAAGACCCAATAAACTGGTTACCTTCAATGGCAATCTTTGGAAATAAATTTTAAAAATGTAAGTTCCATAAAGACCAGAACTGTTTCTGCTTTTTGATCACCATAATAGTGCCTGGCACATAGTAGGTGCTAGATAACTTTCTAAAAATTAACGTGTTAGTCAGGAAGTGGGATGGGTTCCTTGGCCAAATAATTTTGAAGAATGTTAAGCTTAACTAAACAGAACAGATTTCTTTACTGTAGTCCTTCTCTGAGTTTATGTACATTCTGAGCTTCCAAGATGAGAATACTGCATGCCATGTTTCAGCATTATACTTGAACCATAAAGTCTCTTTTTCAAGAAACACTCATTAACTTATCCCAGCCCACCATCTGAGATTTTCTGTGCTCTGCCTAATGCTACTGCTTAACATTTTTGGAGTTCTTCCTGATTGCATCCTAGAATGTAGAGGTCAAGAAGCCATAGAATTTCACTGATAGAGTTCCTAATTTGAGGGCTTCTGAGGACCTGCAACCCTCCTGGAATTGCCTGCCTGTGTACTGTGTTGTGAAAGAGTGGACAGAGGAGAAAGAGACCCAGGGAGTCTATAGTTCCTCTGGAGGGCTCTGTGTTCTGACTCTGTACTCTTCAGAATCTCTCTTCTCTCTAACAGTCTTTGAGAAAGCCATGCACTCAATAGCTCAGTTTCATCAGGTCCCTCCCACCACAGGACGCTTGAGTTCAGTTCAGTTGCTCAGTTGTGTCCCAACTCTTTGCAACTCCATGGACTGCAGCACACCAGGCTTCCCTGTTCTTCACCAACTCCCGAAGCTTGCTCAAACTCATGTCCATCGAATCGGTGATGCCATCCAACCATCTCATCCTCTGTTGTCTCCTTCTCCTCTTGCCTTAAATCTTTCACAGCAGGACGCAGAGCCATGTCCATTAACCCAAGAGTCGTACATCTTTATATGAAGAATCAGGCATGTAGAATGCCCCCAAGGATAAGGGTCCCCCCATAGAAGTTTTCTTCTTTTTTCATTAAATCGAGTAGAGAAATTGGATTTCGTAAATATTGAATTACCACCGTGTATCTTTAACTGACAAGTATTTGCCAAGACCCAGAGCTGGAGAAACAAGGAACAACGTTCTCCATTCCTTCATGATCTTGAGTTTTCTGTGCCCCTTTGGAAAGACTTTGGAAGTAGTAAGATTTTCTAGCCATGATCAGAAAAATTGTGCAATCTCTCCTTACAAGTTCACCAATCCTTCTCTGTAACCTCATTTGCCTTCACACAAGAATCCAGGGAGGATAGTGTGGCCACAGCACTGCCCCCTCACGACTTGTAGTTTCACACCAGATCTCTGCGATCAGTGCCTGGCACGTAGTAGGTGTTTGTTTGACAAAGATCTGTTGAGTAAACATATAAAGGAGCTTTCAGCAAGTAAAAGGCTTCAATCTTCAGACTGGCCCAGGTACCTTAGATATACGTCTTCCAGGTGACTTAGTGTACACTTCCCGCCAAGCTATACCTTATCCTGCAGGTTTTACAGAGATAAAACCCGGGTCCTTCTGCTCCAGCCATGCCAGCTGCTAATATTAATGCAATAGCCTATCTTACTTCCATAGAATTAAACAGTGCAGATGCCACTATTTGGGCAAACTTTTGAAGTAAATTAAATCACTTTGCCCAAGTGATGTTCTCATCCATTACTTTTCTGTGACTTGAGGCAGGGGTAATCCATTTTATCCACAAACCCTGCCCTAAATAGAATCCCAGCTTAATGAGTTGTCCCCAAACTTGACTTTTGGTGAAAATGTTCATGAGTACTTTGCACTCTGGACATCATTGCTGTTCCAAGGCTATTGGCCGAGATAATATAGTATCATTAGAATCAGCATCATATTAAAGCAGCTACCATCTATTGGGGCTACCCTGGTGGCTCAGATGGTAAAGAATCTTTCTGCAATGCAGGAGTCCTGGGTTCGATCCCTGGGTTGGGTGGATCCTCTGGAAAAGGGAATGGCAACCCACTCTAGTGGTCTTGCCTGGAGAATTCCATGGACAGAGGAGCCTGGCGGGCTACAGTCCTTGGGGTCACAAAAAATCCAACACAGTTAAGCAACTAACACTTTTCACCATCTATTGAGGGATTATCATAAGCCGGGCAGTGCAGAAAATGTTTTAACAAATCATTTAACTCCAGGACAGACCGGACAGACATCCAAGGAAAGGTGTTTTCTTCCTTTGCCACCTAACTAGCTACTGATTTTGTTCTTTGGCTCAGAGACATCAGGTAACTTGGGCTAATGTTTCCCAGCCAGTGCAGCCAGGCCTCTCTCTGTCTTCACTGATTGCCTCTCCTGTGTGACCAGTGAGCCTCTATGAGACTCCCTTAGGCTTATATCTATTACTCAATTTCACTCCCCCAGACTTTAAGAAGAATTTTGGTGGAAGTGGACATGGCAGTTCTTTAGACCTAGTAGAGTCAAATAACAGATTCTCAGCCAGTTTCCCTTAGCAGCATTTGTACTTGACTTCTTTTATCAACTAAGCACTAGTAGTCTTACTTAATCGTGGATCATATTCTACAGTAAAGTAATAATGATAAAGCATGATTGGATGTTGGATACAGTGAGTATGGCTTTAGATGGAGACACTGTCAGTAAGGAAACGGTACAGGATCTGTAGATTGGGCCTTATCCTCTGAGGGGATGGATGGAAAAGATGAAGGACCTGGAAATACCAGGGGGAGAAATAGCTGGAAATCAAAAGGACAGGCTAGATCAGCCAAGGGGATGCTGAGATCTAGTCGGATGACCATGGGGGAAGGGGGTGGAGGGTCAAGAGTGATCTGGTAATGCCTGCTGCCACTTGGGCACTCCTGCCGTCACCATCTTCCCTTGCAAGCACCCACTTTGCAAAACTGCTTCCGGTAGATCTCTGACAGAACCCTTGAAACTCTGTCCACGGCAGTCCTGCCCATTTTGCCTGCTCTTTAGATTGTGAACCTATGGAAATTTGGAGTATAAACTTCCTGCAAAGTTAGATTATAGTCATACAAATATGTATTTACTGTTAATTTCCTTTCTTGGAGAAGGCAATGGCACCCCACTCCAGTACTCTTGCCTGGAAAAATCCATGGACGGAGGTGCCTGGTGGGCTGTAGTCCATGCGGTCACCAAGAGTCGGACACGACTAAGCGACTTCACTTTCACTTTTCACTTTCATGCATTGGAGAAGGAATTGGCAACTGACTTCAGTGTTCTTGCCTGGAGAATCCTGGGGACAGGGGAGCCTGGTGAGCTGCCATCTATGGGGTCACACAGAGTCGGACACAACTGAAGTGACTTAGCAGTAGCAGCAGCAGTTTAAGGCCAAAGATGTTACTCCTAAATTAGAGCTATTTGAACTTGAATTCAGGGGCTTCCCTAGACTCTGCCACAGAATTAACTCAAGTAATTAGATCAGTGTCATAAATATACCACTCAGTCAGCTACCCTTAAGCCAGCCATTCCTGCGTTTAACCTCTGTGATAGTTTTCCCTCTACGGCCTCAGTATGGTTCATCCCCTGTCTCGGGGATGCTGACCACCTGCTCTGTGCTCAGGTATTGTGCAGAGTAGGTCCTGTGATGCGCGGAGGCTAAATCAGGCCCAGTTCACCTCTGCTGTCTCACCCCTCCTGCTCGCCTGCTAGTTCTTCTTAGTATTATTATTTCTAGAACTTCATCATAATGTAGTCTCTACCTTGCCTAGACTGACTATAAATGATGTGAGGTGGAGGGTGTGAATAGAAGCGTGAGAGAAGAAGTAGTTCAAGGTTGAGGGTTAAGATCCTTTGGTAGGGAGTCCCTGTGCTGAGATCTGTGTTTCTGTTTATCATTAAGACGGAAGTGTTACTAGAACTACAATGAATGTTTCTGTAGTTCCAGAAAAATAATACATAATAAATTGTGAGCTGTCTAGTCTCTCATGATGTATTTGCTCTAGATTGTAGAAATTTTGGCAGACATTCCTAGATCTATTTGTTAAAATTCAATAGCATGTAATTAAAGACAGAGACTGCCATTTCTCTGTTGGGTACATTAAAAAATTATATATCATTTGGATTTGACCCCGAACTCCATTCCCAAAAGAATAATGCCAGAAAGACAAAAGGGTAAGTATTTTAGTCTTAACTGGAGGCACAAGTTACATAAAGTAACTACATTTACAGAACTGTCAATTATACCCTAGCTATTTAAGAGTAATTATGCAAAAGGTAGCTTCTGAATGAATATTACTTTATACATCGCCAAATGGAAACAGGGATTCTGATGAAATTCTGGGTTTTCAGCCTTGCCAGGCAACAGAATAAGATTGCTGATGTTTTAAGCCTGTGCTGACGATTAAAACCAATATTAATACAACAACCTGGATACTATGTTAATGAAATGGAATATTTTATAGGCACATAAAAGTTTACTGCTTCTTGGAACTTGAATGTTCTTCTAGCACAGAAGTGTGTTTTTAGTTTTGTTTTGTTTTCAGACAAAGAAACAGAAATCTAGAGGTTTAAAAATTGGTTTTATGTACTTAGGGAGAGGAGTGGTGGCATTGTTTACCTAGTCATTATTATTGTCTCATCAAGTAGGTTCTAAGTTAGTGGATGAGGATTTGTTTATTCAGGTTCCTAGACCTGATTTGTGTTGGGGTGGCCTTGCAGATATTGCAGAGGTAACTGAAATATAATGAATACTTGGGAACCATTCCTTAGGTTTTATGAAACTTAATCAAACAGATAATAAAAGTTTCTCTAGCTTCGTTGATATCATGGTACAAAGCAGACATGCAGCAGTTTTAAAATTATTTGCTATACCGAACAAAATAAATTTTTACTAGAACTCACCTGGTTTGTTCTATCGGAAGAACGAACGGCTAAGTTGCTAATTTGTTCCAATTGCTAATTTTCATCTACCTACAAATGCTTGTCTTTTGGTCATTGCCTGAGATATTTAAGAATAACCCCAGACCTCAAGAATGTAGGGAGATGAGCTTGAATGATTCCAGAATGCATTGAAGCTTTGGGACTCCTCCACCAAAAGACCTCAAGGTAAATATAATGGTATCAAAGATAGGTGGACATAGATTCAGGTGTTAGACCTTCTACTTACTGGTTCTTTGTCCTTGGAAGCACCCTGCAACCTGTTTGACCCTCAGAGTCGTCATCTGTAAGGTGGCTTTCAAAACATGTTTCCTGAGGATGTTGAGAAGAACTGAAATGTTACATGTGAATTTATATGGATATTAAATTAGGATAGCACTAGGTATCATCATTAGTTTCCAGCATCTAAGAGGTTGATAATTATATGCTGTTTGAGGTAACTTGTTGAGGGGAAAAACCCTAGGAAAAAATAACTATTATTTTATCACGTTGAAATGTTAACTTGAATTTTGCCAGAAGGAATGGAATCATTGGCTCAATTGTAGAACTGTTGTGTAAAACAGATCAAAAAGAATTTTTAAGCTACAATTTAGGTCTACATTATCTTTTGGATTTTCAGATCTCTTTAATGTACTTCATTTTATAGGTAAGAAGGGATTTCTCCTGCAGTCATTTCTGTTCAGATTCGGCTGCCTCTGTGAGAGAGAGTGATCTGGGTACTTCAGTGTCCTTCTGTACTTAGGTTCTTTTGCCGTCCTCCATGTTTTGAGAGAGACTGGTGTGAATCTTTGTCCATTTAGTTGAGTCTTTCGTGTTCATAAAAAATGGCTTATTTACGAAACCCTATGACATAATGTTGGAGTCTAGCTCCTCAAGACTGGGCACACAAAGACAAAGAGGTCAGGTTCCAAAGACTGTCGTGGTGAACTTCGGGGTGCCATCTTGAAGGCGGTTACTGGTGGGGGGAGCTCAGGGCCGGAGGGGCCCGCAGACTCTGGGAGAATACTGTGCAGCTCATGTCTCGGCTGGTTCTTGTTGCTGTGTGCAGTGTTTGCTTTCCATTTTAATCTTCTGTTGGCAGTCTTTGACTTTGGATATTAATGGAGAGCAAGGATTTACCTCCTCACTGTGACTTTTGGGTCAGTCTTGCAGAGTTTCTTACGTTAGTGTTGTTTAATTTTTTAAAGCCCTCTTCTTATTACCCATTAAAATGGAATGGATGGCAAGGAGGAGGAAGCATAAACGAGGACAGGTCCCAGGGTGGTGATGGGACAAGAGCAAGGAGGCGTGAGGCGAGGAATCACAGAGGGGCGATAGCTGGACAGATACTGCTCTTCTCAGGGTGGACTTCACAGTTAAGAACATTATGGCCCTCTTTATACGCGTCTTCTCTTGAAAAATGAGGCTTTCGTTTTGCACTGTATTGCTGAGAGGCAGAAACCATCTCTGGTGGGGTCATAGCTTCAGGAAAATGCTAGGGGTATGTTGATATCAGTATTGTAGATTTCATTTCTACAGGAAAAATGCACTAGGTCAGGTGTAATGCTGTGCTTATATGAGAATCTATTATATTAAATGTACTCTCCAAAAAGCAAAATCCCTGAAGTCTTTTGATTATGAAATGAAAAGCCTCACAATATTATTGGCCAGCTCAGAAAACAACCACAATACAAATACAACACTAATATGAAACAAATACCTAATAATACAATACAAAATAAATACAAAGTAAATGCGATACAAAACAACAGTAATACCTAGTGTTATCATCTTAAAAGTGTACCTTTTTTGACTAAGATTCCTCAAATCCTTTTGAGATTTGAGAGTTTTCATAAAACTTATTTACTAAAGACTTCAATCTAAAAATCAAAATCATCAACCAGTAACCTTTCAAAAAGATTTCTCTGTATAAACCGCTGATAACTTTCTCATATAAATTCATTTTCATTTATTTCCCACAACTTCCTGTTCTCTTTACTGCTTCTGTCTCAAAAAGCAAACCAAAAAACCCAGTTAACATTGGTTAGTCCCTAAATTATGCAGTTGTTATGTTTTTAATCCCTTGAATCATAGTATATTTTAATAACTAAAGTATCTAGTTGTTATAAATTATGAGCATTTTAAGGATTAAAAGCCTAGTTTCTTAATTGTGGGTAAATGTCTTTTTATTGAAATATGTGCATGTTTAAAGATAAAGGCATAAGTAGCTATTGTAAATTGTTTTTTCTTGCTCATTTTCTGTGTGGTACAAAACATGGTAAAATATCTGCTAACTCACCACTCTGAACACCCACACTGCAGTTAAAAAAAAGTTCTCATAGCCTATTTTATATAATATACCTTCTGGATCATCCCGTTATCCAAAGAAAACCATTTTTCTTTTGAGAAAATTGCAGCTCTTAAAGTTTATCCACATACCAAATAAGATGTTGGTATATATTCTTTATGCTTTATAGTTCTCGTTATTTCTTTACCCTAAAATCAGTGGTGGCAATAAAATATTATATGTTTGTAGTAAGTATTTTTAAGAAGCTGAAATACCGACTTTTATTTAATGTATTTTTAGTAATAACTTCATCTATGAACATTTTAAGGGGGAGGTGAACATTTTAAGGGGAAGGGAAATGTTTGTTGATTTCAGTTAACAAGTAAAATAAAAATTCTAAAATATTTGTTTTCATAAACCCACCTTGTATGTTTCTCAGTTCGTTTTCTTGCTCTCAGGAGTGACAGTCCTTTTAATTTCTTGGTCTGTCTATGATTTAAAATACTTTTAGATAGTTTACTTGGATTTTAGAAAACTTTTAAAAAGTAATTATTACTTTAAAGATATTTTTATTAATTTATTAAAACAAGCAATTTAGTACCCTTCTTACTAACAATTGAGAACTTTTGGCAGATGTTTTCTTTGTCACTACGAGCTGTTCCTCAGGCTCAATCATTCATTTGATATTTATTTAGAGTGAACTCTGTGGAAGGTTTTAGGCTCTGTGGATTTAACAGCGGAAAACAAAATAAAAAAATCCTATTTTCATAAAGTTTCAGCCAGTTCAGTTGCTCAGTCGTGTCCGACTCTTGGCGACCCCACGGAATGCAGCACGCTAGGCCTCCCTGTCCATCACCAACTCCTGGAGCTTACTCAAACTCCGGTCCATCGTGTTGGTGATGCCATCCAACCATCTCACCCTCTGTCGTCCCCTTTTCCTCCCACCTTCAATCTTTCCCAGCATCAGGGTCTTTTCCAATAAAGTTTAGTGCTTTGTTAATATGAGACACTCAATAACGAATACATTTTACATCAAGTAGTGATATGCTCTATGAGGAAAAATAGCTCATAATAAGGAGAGAAATTGACAATGTGTGGAGGGGTGGAGATGCTGTTTCATGCAGGGAGGACTCTGATCAGGTGCCACTTTAGCAGGGACTGAGTGCCAGGCTGAGCCATGCTTTTGGGAAAGAAGAGCCTTCTTCTGGCAGGTACTGTTGAACAGCTGTTGCCCAATCTCTTGTCTTGATTCCATGCCATTTATTGCTCTGGTGTATTCTTCACTATCTTTTCAGAAAGTGCCAGGTTTGCTTTTCAAGTACCACAGTATAGGTCTTGCCAAGCCTCGCAGACGGTGCTTATTTTGGTGTGTACTTTGTTAGCAGATCATTTCTACGTTGAGTTCAAATGGCACTCTGATTTCAAGAGGGATTTTCATCCTTGTTCTGCTGGAGGAACAGTAAGCAGGCACTGTGGAGCGGGCAGATGAGTACTGAAGTATTTTAAAATGCCTTATCAAGTGAAAGTGTGCCCAAGGCTCCCTGTGACCCTGTGCTCCTCTCTTAAGCCTCCCCTGACTCCCGAGGTCAGCTCAGCATGGATAGTCCTACCTAGCTCTCTGAAAGGCAAAATGGCAGCTTCTCTGAGCTCACCATTTTCCAGCACTCTGCTATACACTTTCTATGTGTTATTTCATTTAACCTTTCCAGCTGTTCAAGGCGGTTATCCTCATTTTACAGATAAGAGTGAGGCAGAGTAGTGGTGAATACTTTATCCAATGTCACAACCGAGTAAGGTGTCGAGCCGGGATTTGAACCCTGGACGTCTAAGCCCACAGTCTCACCCTGTGCCCAGGGAGGACTCCTGGGAGGTTGGAGTTGGGATGGGATTGAATTAGACACATAGGTTGCTTTGACTTAGGCTGTCCTTTCCAAAGCTAGGCACATGTGTTATAACATTAGTTCAGCGAAAAGTACTCCTGTCGCCACAGTTAGCTTATCCACGAGGTGGACAGATCCTTCACCATCTCCACGTTCCCTTTCCTCTGTTCATTGAGCCAGACCTCAATGGCCTAAAGCTGCTTTGTGCACCTGTCATATTTGAGTGTCTGTTTTGGGGTTGTTTCTTCCTTTTCTTCTCTCACTTTTCTTCTCTACTTTTAGGTTTTACCTGACCCTCCCTGCCCCTGCCCCTCAGCGCAGCCCACCACTGCCCCTTCCCTCCTCCCCATCATTAAAACAAGATGGTTGGACNAATTGAAAGAGACATGTGTACCCCAATGTTCACTGCAGCACTGTTTATAATAGCCAGGACATGGAAGCAATCTAGATGTCCATCAGCATATGAACGTATAAGAAAGCTGTCGTGTACATACATTTACTCAGCCATTATAAAGAATACATTTGAGTCAGTTCTAATGAGCTGGATGAAACTAGAGCCTATTTTACAGAGTGAAGTAAGCCAGAAAGAAAAACACCAATATGTATACTAACGTATATATATGGAATTTAGAAAGAAGGTAATGATAACCCTGTATGTGAGACAGCAAAAGAGACACAGATGTATTGAACAGTCTTTTGGACTCTGTGGGAGAGAGTGAGGGCAGGATGATATGAGAAAATGGTGTTGAAACATGTAAAATATCATATGTGAAGCGAATCACCAGTCCAGGTTTGATGCATGATACAGGGTGCTTGGGGCTGGTGCACTGGGATGACCTAGAGGGATGGGATGGGGAGGGAGGTGAGAGGGGAGTTCAGGATGGGGAACACATGCATACTCATGGTGGATTCAAGTCAATATATGGCAAATGAATACAATTTTGTAAAGCAAAATAAATATATTAATTAATTTTAAAAAATAAATAAAAAGTGAGGCACTCTATACTAAAAAAAAAAAAAAAATCCAAGAAAGACTCTCTATGACCCACCTCCTATAGTAATGGAAATAAGAGCAAAAGTAAACAAATGGGACCTCATTAAACTTAAATGCTTTTGCACAGCAAAGGAAACTATAAGTAAGGTGAAAAGCCAACCTTCAGAATGGGAGAAAATAATAGCAACTGAAACAACTGACAAAGGATTAATTTCCAAAATATGCTAGCAGCTCATACAACTCANAGTAAACAAATGGGACCTCATTAAACTTAAATGCTTTTGCACAGCAAAGGAAACTATAAGTAAGGTGAAAAGCCAACCTTCAGAATGGGAGAAAATAATAGCAACTGAAACAACTGACAAAGGATTAATTTCCAAAATATGCTAGCAGCTCATACAACTCAATACCAAAAAAGCAAACAACCCAATCAAAAAGTGGGTAACAGACCTAAACAGCCATTTCTCCAAAGAAGACATACAGAAGGCTAATAAACACTTGAAAAAATGCTCAACATTGTGCATTATTAGAGAAATGCAAATCAAAATTAGAATGAAATATTACCTCACACCAGTTAGAATGGCCATCATCAAAAGTCTACAACAATAAGTGCTGGAGAGGGTGTGGAGAAAAGAGATTGTTCTTGCACTGTTGGTGGGAATGTAAACTGATGCAGCCACAATGGAAGATGGTATGGAGATTCCTTTAAAAGCTAGGTATAAAACCACCATGTGACTCAGCAATCCCACTCCTAGGCATATACCCTGAGGAAATCAAAACTGAAAGAGATACATGTATCCCATTGTTCATTGCAGCACTATTTACAATAGCTAAATATGAAAGCAATCTATATGTCCATTGACTGATGAATAGATAAAGAAGTGGTACATATACACAATGGAATATTACTCAACCATAAAAAGGAATGCATTTAAGTCAGTTCTAATGAGGTGGATGAACCTAGAGCCTATTATCCAGAGTGAAGTAAGTCAGATAGAGAAAGATAAATATTGTATTTCAACCCAAATATACAGAATCTAGAAAAATGGTAATGAAGAATTTATTTGCAGGTCATCAATGGAGAAACAAAGAGTATAGACCTATGGTCGTGGAAGAGAGGAGGAAAGGGTGAGAGAGTGATATCTATGATGAGAGTAACATGGAAATTTATATTACCATATGTAAAATAGATAGCCAATGGGAATTTGCTGTATGCTCTATATCAACCTAGCAGGGTTGGGTGGGGAGGGAGATGGGAGGGAACTTCAAAAGGGAGACTGATTCATGTTGAGCTGTGACAGAAAACAACAAAATTCTGTAAAGCAATTATCATTCTTTTAAAAAACAAATACTTTTATTTTTAAAAATCCATTGTTTCCTCTGTATATTTATTTTCTCAAGACACATAAGATGATAAAGTATCTACTAAGCCACATGTCAGCCTCCAAGTTGATTCCTCAGTGTGGGACTGTATGGAATTTGTCTGCTTTAGAGAAATGATTCCAGTGTATTATTGTTTTGAGTTACTTGGCCCATTGTGAAAGTTCAATAAATACTTTTAAAAATTAATAAACCAAAGCATCAATTAAGTAGAATCAGGAGAACAGACAGAGGAGTTCTCACACCCTACGACAACCTCCAAAACCAAAAAGAAGAAGAAAGACTTCCCTGCTTCCAGTGAAAAGACTGGCAAGGACTCCGTGAAGAGCCATGGATGCTTTGTTACTGCAGTCTCCCACTCTCCTTTCCCCTCTTTATAAATGCATTCTTCTTCTGTTGCCCTGAAGGGCTTGCACATGGCTCACCAAGGGTGCAGACCCTGAATTGCAATTCTCTGCTGGTTCCAAATGAACCCATCTTTGCTGGAGAAGTATTTGGCTATTTGTTTTAGATCAAATTGTTAACAGAATTGAGGGTTATCTTTTTCAAGAGTAGGAAAGCAGTAAAAGGTAGCTTGAGTTCACCTCTGCTCAATGCTGAGGATACAAAAATAAGCATACATTCTCCTCTCAAAGAACTCAGCTACTGATGGGGAAAATAAATGCATTTCAGAGAAGAGAGAGCTCTACTATGGGAATGCTCAAAGGTTATAAGACTGAGCAAATAACCATGACTGGGAGAGAAGGAAGTCTTTGGAGAGGAGATGATATTTAAACCGAAGTGAAGTTCAAGTCTGTTAGGCAGACAAAGGAGGGAAAGTGTGTATCTGGCAGGAAGAACAGAAACCAGAGATGAAATGGTACAGCATACCCTCCATGATCCTTGAAAGCCTCGACAAGGCTGGAGCACAGAGGAAGTGGTGAGACATTAGGTGGAGAGAAGGCAGGGATCACTCTGCATTGTGCTAAGGGACCAGGCCCGTACATTTAGGTTTTACCTTGAGGGTGGTGAGAACCAGGGGAAGACATTACGCAGAAGAATGACCTACTTAGTAGGGCCTCAGTGGCAGCAGGGAGGAGGAGAGAGGGGAGAGTTGAGAGGATGGACAGAGCGGTATATAGCTCCTCTGTTCATACCACATCTTGTTTCATCAAAGACTTAATCAGAGTAGTTAAAGTCCTATGATTTTTCCTCTGTCCTCAATTCAGCCCATCCCAACTTCAAAGTTGTTAAAGATGTGAGGAGAGTGAAGAGGTAGAGGAGAAAGGGAACAGGAGTTGGGAGCTAAGAAAGAAGGAGGAAGATTAAAAATATTAAGAAAAATCAGGAGTGGAAGACTGTGAGCCCCTAGGGACCCACTAACTCAGCGATATCAGGACACTGGTTCAGTGAGTCTGGTGCCCTTGACCTCTCCCTCATGAGCCAGGATGCCTCCATGCTTCGTTATGGTGTGTGTCCTCACACATCTCATTCAAGGACTGGAGGTGACGACACGTTTGGGGGAAGTCGCTTCTGCATATCTTGCCGTAATCATGGAGCAGAAACCTTCTCCAGAAGTTTCTTGGCTAATGCATTTTTTCTTGAAATTTTCAATCCTGATTCAGACACACACATCAGGAAGCCTTGCTTCTAAATGTTTTCAGAAAGTGCACAATTTTGCTAGGTGACAAACAAAGGGGAAGTGGCTAAGAATGGCTTTGAGTAGACCCCCAAAAACAAGACTATAATCTTATAAAGCACCTGCAATATGGACTGAACATGATGGACCAGAGGCAACAGCAGGTTGACAGAGATGCAAAGTCTGTCTTATACAGAAAAACTCTTAACAACAGAGGTCATGTACTCAAATGCATGTAAATGAGAGAAGAAGGTCAGGTAAGAATTTACTCTCTAAAGAGGTACTGGGACCCATCATTCTCCCCAAATTGAGTTAAATTTGAGTATTTAACTCAAGGTGAAAAGACAGGAAAGCAGGATTTTTATTTGCAGAAACAGTAACTCCAGAAAAATGTACCTCCATGTTTTGGCATTTGGGCAACTTCCAGTAAACAGCTGATATACACCTGAGATCCTAAAATGAAGTCTCAAAGTTTTAACATAAAGAGAGGTACAAACTTTAACATAAAGAGAGGTACTACCTTGCTCTTGAGTGTAGGTAGCCAGGGATCACCAGGGATTAAGGAAGGCCACTAACACAAAAGGAAAAAACTATATAAATAGGAAAATGAATGAGAAGCAAAACCAAAATGACATAAGAAACAGAAAAAAAGTTTATATAGCTAACATCTGTTGAGAGAAGCAAGAAGGTATAATATCTGTAAAACAAGGACATGAAAAAATAAGGTATGAAAAAAATTACAGAACAAAAAAGAATTCTTGGGAATTAAAACATGTTTTCATAAATGAAAACTTTAATAGAGGGTTGAAAAGTAGCATTGAGGAATTTTCTTCTGAATGTAGAATGAAAATGCAATTAATTAGGGTGTCCTCAAGATGGGGCCTAGAAAGGATGGTCAGAGTCTGAGTGTCCTTTTGGAGCTACCCACTGTGGTGTTAACTCAAGGCGAGAAGACTGTTCCTATAGTGGGATGACTCAGTTTAGGTAGCATATCTCCAAATGGATGAGAAAGGTGTCTATACAGAGGTGCAGCCTGATGTCAACAGTCAGAGCCCAAGCAGGGTGAGGAGGGTTTCCACATTGGAAGGTTCTGATGGAGCATGAGTAAGGTAAGGAAAGCATCTNCCCGAAGGTTTCTCTACTGTGGACAGGCTGCTGAAGCTGCAGCAGTTGAGCTGCATTGTAAAAGTTAAGTGACTATTCTGGAGCTTTGGGACACATGTTCATTCCTCATTCTTAGCACAAGTGACCACTCTCTTTTTTCCCCTCCCTGTAAATTTTTCTCAAGACACTCATTTATATGATTTGCTTTCTTACACATTTGGCATAATTTTATTTTAAGTGTTGTTTTTGTGCCGTAATCCTCTTTATCTGAAAAATTCATTTTAAATGTCTGTCTTAGCATTTATGACTATAGACAATGAAGTTTTAATGACAGAGGTATATGGTTGAATACATCTTTGTAATTAATAGAGATATTTAGAGATATTGCTGACACTATTTGAAAATAGTGTTTTTTCTGAGCAAGATGAGCTGCACGATAATATGAGTTTTCTTTTTTTTTTTTTTTTTCAGAACCTTTATGTTATTTTTTAAAAGCCTTTCAGTTAGTTGAGTCATTACTGTAGTTTGAAATTGATGGTTATCATATTGCCACTCATCTTTTGAAATGGAAATCTTTCTCAGTATGGTCAGACAGTACCAGAATCAAGAAAAAATTAGCTTTGTCTTTGTTTCCGACCTGTAATACGTTTCTGCTGTGCCTCGCCTTCCTCCTTTTATCAATGCACATTGACTGCTAGGTGCCAAGATTCATGGACATGGTTCCCTTTTCTTAAGGAGCCAGTAAACTACAGCAGGTATGTAAACACAAGGATTGTTTCCCTCTTCTCTAGTTTGTTGCATAGGAGAAGCATTTGAAAGAATTTATCTTCATGAGATTAAGGGTGTCTTCAGAAAGACTTTTACTTGGATAAAGTAAGTGATGAAACTAAATGGAAAAATTTTATTTATCATCCCATGTTATATCACAGATCTGGTCTATAGGAATTGTTAACCTGCGACTCACCTCTGTATTGTTTTTTAATCTGAGTTGGTTATATAGAAGATAAGGCAGATGAGGGAAACTGTAGCAGCTAGGTCATAATAACTAAGGTATAATTTTTATTTTTTAATGACATGTCCTCTGGCTTTAGGTTGACATTAACTGTACTGGGCGGGAGCACACGAATAAGTCTTTGGAAAGTTGTATTTGCTATGTTTCACAGGGTTCTAAGGTTTGGTTGGACATTTAAGGGAACTTTTAGTGAAGTTATCCAGTACATCACTGCATCACTTTCTTCCGTTGAGTTCACCGACTATGAGTAATGCACTCATGGTAACAAATGAGGATCTCTTCCAGGTGGTAACCTGAGGCTCCATGGTAATGACTTAATTCTGATTCTTGTTGAACTAAATGTCAGTGCACAGAACAATATAGCTGCTCAGGGTGCTGCCAGGTCAGATTTAAGAGCTGTTTAGGGGAAAAATTGCCTTTATGAACACCTAGCTAAGAGATGAAATGTTACTGATTTGTAAAAAATTATATACTTGCTAGTGTTTGTAGTCTTTCTTAACCCCAAAATGATTTGATTGGACTTGAGCAATATTTTTATCAGGAAAGCTGGAGTTGTCTGATATATAAACCCTAAGTGTGCAAAAGACTAAATACCAATTTTTCTTTGTTTTATTCCTGCTGGCACAGCACTAGGCTCTTTGTGCTTTTTTGAACTGAGAGCTAAGCTTCAGAGCTTGCTATGAGAGAGTCGGGGGATCAGGGCAGGACTTGGGTAGGCCAGCTGCCTGAGGGGTTGTGTCCGAGGCTGGCAGCCTCAGCAGAAAGTTCCGTCACAGTATTGCTGCCGCTTTGTCCTGAAAGAAAGGTGTATAGCAAGTGTTGGTTCAAGGGAAGAGAAGCCAGAGATGAAATAAGAAAAAAGAACTAGAAAAGAATTGAAGAAAGCTCTACTCTAAATGAGCTCCAGTATCCGGATTGGAATAACTTGCATCTCAGCGTGGAAAATGCAGGCAGGGTGCTGGCTCTGCTGTGGAGTGGCTGCCTCCAAGAACAGTGAGGGATCCTGGAGCACCAGACCCAGCGGTCTTTGGATTAAGTTGAGGTTGTCAAGCTTCTTGGTGACTTCCCCTTCCTTCAGCTCTGATCCTGTCACCATCCTAACTTTGAAAGCAAGGACCCCGAGACCCAGAGAGGTTGAGTGGCTAGCCCCCAAGGTCACAAGCGATCAAGTCACCCTTGGGGAGTGATCACTGTCAAGCAGAAGTTTCAGTTCTAAAATCAGCTGTTCTGTGGGATATGCCCGTCTCCTGACTGCCGTCAGTACCTGTCAAGGATGTTGCAAAGAAGATTCTTACAAAAGGATTCCATGACCTGTAAGATCCCTTACAGCTTTAAATTCTATGATTCTAGCTCCGTTTTCATTGGTTTAAGCAGACTGTCTTCCCTCTCTAGCTCCCTAACTTCTTAAAGAAATTGATCTTTGAGAGCATTTTGTTACATTTTCCATTTAAAATAAAAATTAGCCTTGCATCTCAGGTACTTCCCAGTGTATTGAGCCACATGTATCATTCTTTTGGAGTATTCCTTCACCAGACAGTGCCTACAGTTTTAGTTACATGTGAAGTGGTAGTTTGATGAAATAACATTCCGGCTTCTTTCTCAGTAAACCAAAAGCTCTAGAAAGCTTTGTGGCACAGAGAGACCTTCATTTTCCCAGCTGTCAACCTGACTGATATTTTAATTTTTCTGCCCTGTAGAAAACTTCACTCTCTTATCCAAGAGATAAATGAGCGAACCCCCCCAGGAAATGCAGCAGAATGTTTCTGTTTGCCAATGCAATAAATGCAGAAGCTAATAAATGTCTCCTTCCATCAGGAGGAGGCGTGTAATGAGTAAATGATGAGAAAAAGAATTCAGGGAAACAAATGACCCATCCAATCTAAGATGACAAACAATTTCTTAATAACTTGTCCTCTGGTCGGAGAGAGGGCTTTCACCAGGCAAAGAGAATGCCTGTTGAAACCAAGCCCAGCACACGGCCATTTACATCTGGCTGCTGATGGATTTAGTCTGGTTCCATTTGGGTCACACTGAGCAATAAGCTGCAATTCAAACGCAGCCTGCTTATGGGTGACATTCTTTGCTGGGTAATTTCTGTGAATGTGTGCTAGGAAAAGGGATCATTTCCAGGCCAAATTCGCATTTCTTACCCCAGATTACATTTATATTTCATATTTGTCTTTTTTAGTAAAGATCCAGTCTCTTTCCCTTGAGATGTGTTCAGAGCACAGGGGTTTTACAAGTACTTATTTCCTGTGGGCTGAATATGCTGTTCTTCATAACACTTTTGTTAACCTCAACTCTGAATCCCCAAAGTCTACCTTTATGGAAGCCAGTGAAAGACTGTATGCTTTGTTCCCCGGGCATGGCTGCATCCTTGCTTGCTTAGGGGTCTAGCTTGGAAGGACTTGTACGAGACAGAAGGCACAGTGTGACTAAGGCGGAGGCAGTGAGATCGGCTTTGGAAGAAGAAGAGTTGCAATCTACAGTGAAGATGTGAGAGAGAGACTCCATGCCAGACAAAGGGGGAAAAAAAAATCATTTGACGAAATGCATTTTATTATCACCCCTTTGTGGGATCTTTCTAAGAATGTTTCTCAGAAAATTGTGTGGAAAAGATTGGCTACCAAATACCAGCAGTTTTCAGGGACAGATTTTCATGAATATTTCTAGAAGAAGACTATCAGATTGCCTTACTGGGTCTTCCGTAATTATCTTTTCTTTCCCATTCCACCACTCCCCCACCCTCCTCCTTTTTTTCTTAAATACAAATAAGACATTCTGGTATGTTTCAGTACCACATGAATGAATACATTTGTGCAGTTGAGGAGTGCAGCTTTTAAGTAGTAGTAGGGTTTAGGGCCATAATGGAGGAAAATGTTAATGAATCATCAGATAAAAACTGGAAAGAGGTGATACTGCAGGGCCCTTGGTGTACTTGGCAGCGTATGAAATGTACCTTAGATATTCAGGAATCCTGCACAGGACTTTCTAAGGGAGAGCCATTATACCTGAAAGCTAAGACTTTAGTGCGCTTCTATTCACATGCATATTTCTATGCCACATCTTTCAGAAGGCCTTTCCTTTGAAACACAAAAAGATAAACATGTCTTTGAAATGGATAGGTGATCTCTTTGCCACTTTTGAAATCTTTCTCCATTTCATAGCTGAGATTTTTTTTAACCCTAAAATTAAGACTGACTTTTCTTTTCACCTGAGTAGCTTTTTACACATTGCTGGACTCTAGAGAACTATTGTCACAGTCTGAATTTGGGCACAAAATCAATGAAAGGAAATTAAACCTTGAGATAGGTGTTCCATCTGCATAGGATCATATTTTTGCTTGAGTCTCTTCAGTTCATTGTTGTGTGACTGTTAAATAAATACAATACCTTCATGCTCAAAGGAAACCATGAATTTGAAAGTACTTACAGAGTACCATTTATTGCTTAGTGTTGAAAATACTACAGTATTTTAAAATCTCAACCCCTAGATTTGGAGCCCGAGACCTGGCCTGATCTGGTTTAGCACTTATACCTATGGGTCAATAAGCACATGTGTAGTTTTGGTTACGCATACCATTCCTGATAGATAAAATGAAGACAGTAGCCTCTAACTTTACTTCTTCCTTGACTGTTTTTTTTTTTTTTAATGTAATCAATTGAGATAAATGATTGCTTCCTAGTCATATTTGCTGATGGAGAGTCCAAGTCTCTACCAGCCTCCCAAGAGTTTTAACTTTTGCTTTGATGAAATTGTGTTCTCTTGTAAACATGGAATCTTTAGATCATCTGCTTTTCCCAGGACTTTCTTCAGTTGAATATCACATCCCTCTGGATTATGAGGACTAGAGTCATGTAACTACTTAAAAATCATTTTTTTAAGATATTTCCCTTAGCTGTTAGTACCTTGCTCTTAGGAGATGGTTGTCAGTAAATATTTAGTGCATTAAAAAATGAACATTGACTTAACAAATGGCAGAAGAATTTCAGAGACACCAGGAGCTTTCAGTTCAGCTGCTCAGTCGTGTCCGACTCTTTGCGACCCCATGGACTGTAGCATGTCAGGCTTCCCTGTCCATCACCAACTCCCAGAGCCTACTCAAATTCATGTCCATCACACCAGTGATGCCAACCAGCCATCTCATCCTCCTCCTACCTTCAATCTTCCCCAGCATCAGAGTCTTTTTCCAATAAGTCAGTTCTTTGCATTAGGTTGCCAAAGTATTGGAGTTTCAGCTTGAGCATCAGTCCTTCCAGTGAATATTCAGGACTGATTTCTTTTAGGATTGACTGGTTGGAGCTCCTTGCATTCCTTACCTTCATAATCTAAAAGCTTTTCCCTCTTTAAAAAATTAATCTATAGTAGCTCATCTGTATTGGCCTTGTGGGTGAATACACTTGTAGCTTATGAAAATGCCGGGGTTTAGTTGGTTTGTTTGTGTGTTTTAGAGGAGAGCTGGTACAGAATTATAAGAAACAGTTGTGTGACCGTCCTCATTTTTAAATTCCTTCACCAAGGACTAAATCTTAAAGACATGTAGATATTTCTTTTCCTTCAAGAGAAAAAGAGAGAAAGNGGGTTTAGTTGGTTTGTTTGTGTGTTTTAGAGGAGAGCTGGTACAGAATTATAAGAAACAGTTGTGTGACCGTCCTCATTTTTAAATTCCTTCACCAAGGACTAAATCTTAAAGACATGTAGATATTTCTTTTCCTTCAAGAGAAAAAGAGAGAAAGCAAAGCCTAAAAACAACTCCCATCCTTCTGTTGGATGGGTCATCTGTTACTTATTTTAGCTGTCCTCTGTGACAACTTGAATATTTAAGTTGCTTTTCATTTTTCAGTATTATAAACTCTGTGATAAAATTTTTTTCACTACATTTTTATACACACCTATGATTGCTTCAGATATTTCTAGAAATGAAACTGTGTCAAAGGCATATGAGACATGTTGCTATGACTTATACCAATTCATACTCTCATTAGTAAATTATTAGTAGAACCCATTTCCGCATATACTCATCAAAGGAAGACAGCCAGACTGCTAAGTATACGGTAATGAAATGATTTTACCAATTGTTGTCTCACAAGTTTTTCTATGACCTACCAAATGCTGCTTTCAGGAAAGTGTATGTACCCAATACCTGTGCCCTAGACCATTTTTTTCAGTCAGGAGGTACTGAAGAATGGCATGTCTCTCCAGTAAGTTTTAAATAAAATTATTTTTAAAGTTTTGCCATTGATTGGATTTCACATAGTTTTCCTCCTCGACCTTTGAGAACCCACAGTGCCAGGGACAAGAGGAGATCACATGTGAGAAACCACGGTGGGTGGCAGTTCCATGCCCCTTCCCAGCCTGAAGCCAAAGTCCTGTTGAATGTCGGTGTTCAATATCTGGGCTTCCCTGTGTACAGTGTAGGGGTGGGCATCCTAGCTCTCAATGAGTGCATCCCAAAGATGCAACACGTGACTTTCAAAGCCTAGTATGAAATTATCTTTGAAACTTAAGAGTGCTTTGCACATCTCCATCTTCACAGCCCCTCTCACTAAGGCTTTTAGCTCATAACTCTGCTGAGGTCAGTCAATTTTTCATCATCTAATTCACTTGGAGAGATGTGCTCAGTCTGGGATTCTGAGCTTGGTTGAGGCGCTCTTCCTGTCTGTGAGCTGCTTATTTTTGGTAGTGTTGGAAAGGTATTACCTTCGAACAAATAGATTTGATTCAATTTGGGGCTGGTGCTGAGGAGAAACCAACTCTATTATGTCTGTGACAGAGTTCAAAGGTTTGCTCAGTTTTCAGGAAAGTTCTTNGCTCAGTCGTGTCCGACTCTTTGTGACCCCATGGACTGCAGCACCCCAGGCTTCCCTGTCCATCACCAGCTCCCGGAGCTTGCGCAGACTCATGTCCATTGAGTTGGTGATGCCATCCAACCATCGTATCCTCTGTCATCCCCTTCTCCTCCTGCCTTCAGTCTTTCCCAGCATCAGGGTCTTTTGCAATGAGTCAGTTCTTCCCATCAGGTGGCCAAAGTATTGGAGCTTCAGCTTCAGCATGAGTCCTTCCAATGAGTTTTCAGTACTGATTTCCTTTAGGATTGACACATCATTAGAACACCACAAAAATTCTTGCTGCAGACAATGGTTGGGAAAAACAAAAACAACTCATGGCAAAAGTTCAAGATGAAACATAGTATTTACATAATGTCAAACAATCTCCTGTAAGATACTGATTACAACAGGAAAAACAGTAGCTTTACTATGGAGAAAGGCACCACCTTAATCAAATAGTCAAGATCAAGCACCAGTAAAAAGATCTGTTGATGTAATATAACCCTGGATGCATGGACATGGGCACATCACTGCTGTGGTATCCTTCCCTGTAACGTTGGACAGTGTCAGTCCAGCCATGAGAAACATCCAACAGGCCCAAATTGCATGCCATTCTACAAAACATCTGACCAGTGTTCTTTGCGGGTATTGAGGTCATCTAAGGGCAAAGCAAGACTGAGGAACTGTCATAGATTAGAGGAGACAAGAAAGCTATGACAACTAAATACAGCACAGGATCCGGGGCTAGATCCTGTGAGAAGTCAAGTCTGATTCAGATGCCGCAAGTCTAGTGCTGTAACACTGTTAACTTACCAGTTTTCACAATTGTACTGTGATCATCTAAGGTGTTGACATGAAGGTAAGCTGAGTGAAGTGTATGCAGGAACCTTCTTCTGTTTTTGCCCCCTTCTATAAGTCTGAGATGATGACATAAGACAGAGTTTGGAAAAAAAAAAGAAGAACTTTTATTTTGTAATGTATAAACACTACAATAGCCTAGCATTCAGCCACTCTCTTCAGCAGTATCCCCCACACATATTTTTATATTTTAGCTCTCCTGAGTCATTTGTTGTTGATTAGCTCCTTTGGGCAGTGAGAGGGAGTAACACAATTTTTGTGTGTATTACAAAATATTTATGGCCAACGTAACAACTGGCTGTGTACCCACCCCCCAACTTTTAAAAATAGGACAGTGCAATGAAGTCCCCCGCATTGCATTCTTTTATGACATTCTGCCCCTCTCCTCCTCGTTTACCACCCACACATAACTGCCACCACTTACAGTTAATCAATAGAGCTTGCTGTTCGCCAATCCTGTTTCAGTGTTTTGCCCTTTTCCAAACTGACATAAATTGCATTGTGCTGTATCATATCTGCAACTTGATTTTTTGGCTCCACTTGATGTCTGATTCATTCTTTTTCATCACTGTATAGATTTCCAACATGAATACACAATACATATTTGTCTTTTCTCCAGCTGGCAGACATATTGGGAGTATTTTTGGTTTGGGGTTTTGCTTTCTACTTGGTTATTCATTTTAAGAAGTATTTCATCAGGTCAAAAGAGATCTCTTTTTCTGAACTCCAGTAACACTGTCCACCACTTTTAGCTTAGCATTTGTGACCTTTCAGTACATTTCTTTTTCTTTTCTCCTGTAGCAGGTAGAAAGCTTCTTGACGATCTAATTCTCCAAGATGGACATTATTGGAAAAATAAGAATTTAATTTTGTTGACTGAACAAGTAAATACTTAATGAATGAAACATGGTCTACAAACAGATGTTGGGCATATTTGTGTTTATTTTCTTAGTTGTTGTATGGTGTTGCCTCTTGGGGACTTTTCTTGTTAGATTTATGCAGTGTCAGAAACTGGTCACTGAGTTTGAAATATGGAGCATAAATCAGCTTAAAACTTTTAAGAAATCATATGCTAGGTTTGCAGACAGCACAGGTACCCGTTATGTGTGTGTGCGTGTGTGTGTGTGTGCGCGCATGCGTTTGTGTATATTTAACTTTCAAGGAGAAAGTTTGACAAAATTAGCAATTTAATCTGCACTTTGGCATTACAAAGCAGAAGGGAGTTTGCTAGTTTATATTATGGCAGAACTCTTGCTTTTGTGTATCATTCTTGTTAGAAAGTTATTATTTAATGTTGATAATTTTGTATGTGTACCCAGAATAGAATTGCCCAAAATAGTTCTTTGTCTCCGAAATTCTTTTATTTGAATGTTCGTCTTACTCCGTGAAAACACAGAACAGATTTTATAGCTCTCTTGCCTACCTTCCTTGATTTCTACAGCAGCTTTTGCAGAGATAAAGTCATGCTAGTATCATCCATATTTTACAGGTGAGGAGCACTGGATTGGAAGCCAGCAGAGGTTGTTTGCTCAGGGGCCCTAAACAGAACCAGAAACCAGATCTTTCCTGGCTCTGTCCAGAGATTCAAGTTTCATTGCATACCCTAAGCAAATATATTAATCAAGAAATTTTTATTTTGGTGGCATTTTAATACTTGATTCAGTAACGTAATGCCAATTTGACAGTTCTCCGTAGTAATGCGGGGAGTCCCTCATCACTGTTAGTGGCCCGTTATAACTGCCTTTTTACTGCCCTCTTTGTTAGAAGGGTTCTGAGGAAAGCTGAAAACAAACATTACAGAAGAGCATGTCCTGACTGGTGTGTATTCTAAAGGAAAGAAAAACCTTGTAAGTGGAACTGATAGGAAGGAGTGACACAACCGAAGTTAAAATAATCTGAGGAGACAAATGACGCTTTGATAGCTCGAGACCTATAGAAGAATTAAAACCTCTCAGCGTATAGGCTGGTGCAGTTGATCACTCACATTGCAATGTTAAAAAAAGGCAGAAGCGTACACTTAGAATATTGTCTTCTTGTCAGAAATGCACCTTCATGCTTGAAAATGATAAAAAATTACAATCGATCCCTACAACTGTTCTGTTCATCTTTATTGATCAGGTGCAAGAAAGATAAATCGCAGCCCAAATAAGATTATAGTAAATGTTAGCATCGTCGGGGACTCTAGGTTGATAGAGAACCATTCATCATCTCAAATGGTGACCTGTCCATTGCTCCAGCCATCCTGAGCTGGCTGTCTAATCACATACCTATTGATTTTATCTACATCCAGCAAACCTGGATGTGACTGTCATTGGGCAACCCAGATTGTTAAATGCAAAGGGGTCATTGGGTGTGAAGAGGATTTCACTTTCATTTTCTCACCAACCAACAATGATGTATTAAAAAATAAACCACCCCAAGTCATGCATGTGAAGCCTGAGTGAATAGAGAATGAAGGGACACAATAGACCACTGCACTGCATTGTGTTCCTTTGTACTGCCATGCATTTTGCAGGATATTTCATGGAGTCTGAAGGCTCATCAGGTCATTTAGGCCACCCCCTGCAGTAAGACAGGTTTCACAGTAGCTCGTCAGAATGGATCATTTTTAATGTTGCTGCCCCAGGAAAGGCATTACTTGGCTCTTACAACTTGATTTATATTGCTTATGTGTTCATTCATGTAATAGTGGAAACATTTTTTAATAAAAATTACCTAAATCTGCCCCCTTGTTCTTACTGATTAATTTGTTATAAATGTTGATGCTCATGTGGTCATATGGAGATGATAGAACAAATTGTACTTGGTAAAGAATCCATCTTGAGGACAAATATACAGTGTAAAAAGAAGTGATCCTTTAATATCCTAGGTGGAACACTGGAATGATAGGAAAATATGGTGTGTGAATTTCATATTTGATCTCAAGTGCTCTTTGGTCTTGCAGTGGTGGATTCCAAATACGGGAGATCAAAATAGTCTTTCGAAACTATGTTAGGAATTTTTTCAGGAGGTTCAAATATTGATGACTCACATGAATGTTTACTCTGTGATTACAATGTGTGTGCCAACAGTGGTACTATTATTAAATAGATAACTTTACATGTATTTTACCTCCCCTGGTGGTGCAGAGGTTAAAGCGTCTCCCTGCAATGTGGGAGACCTGGGTTCGATCCCTGGGTCAGGAAGATCCTGTGGAGAAGGAAATGGCAACCCACTCCAGTATTCTTGCCTGGAGAATTCCATGGACGGAGGAGCTTGGTGGGCTACAGTCCACGGGTCGCAAAGAGTCGGACATGACTGAGCGACTTCACTTCACTTCACATGTATTTTAAGTGTTCATGCCACCATGCAAGAAATTTTCCTCCTTCTGCTTGAGTGGCAGACACAGATTTTATGTGGTTTTTGAAATTGTAAGTCTTGCACACATGTTGTCCTCTTGAATAGTGAAAACTCCGCTATCAATCTTTATCCACAGAGCTCAGAGTTCTACAAAGTTACCACCGAGCAATACCAGAAAGCTGCTGAGGAGGTGGAAGCAAAGTTCAAGTAAGTCTTTAATAGTATTATCATTATTTTCCTTTACCTTTACCACTCTTTAACACGTTAGCCCTCCGGAATACTTGGAAGTGTGTTTGGACCCATACTGCTATCGTGGAATTCCAATGCAAGGAACAGGCCTCTGATGAAAGTGTGTCGCAACTTCATTTTATGAACTCTGGGGAACTTGAAAGCAATGGTGGTAGTGTTTTCTCTTGGAATATGATTTTAGTAGGATACCCCTGATTATGAAGGGGATGTTAAATTGTTACCTCTAACAGTAGAAACACAGAGGTCACTATTAGGCATGTCCAAATTTGGGTATCTGCCTTTCTCCCGTTTAAGCTGTTTTTATTTCTTCACGTGTACCTTGAAAACATTTAAATCACAGAACTTTCCCTTGCCCTTGATTATGAAGGTGATGTTAAATCGCTCCCTGTATTAATCCTTGGGATGATTAAATGAGTGTTCTGTAATTGATGGATCAGAGTGTCCCTGACCCATAGCACTGTACTTTCTGTCTGCTTTCAGTACTCCCATTAGGTAAGAAAACATCACTCAGAATTTTCCTGAGTGTATAGATATTTCTGCTGTGTAACCCCTATTAGTCGCACATGTGCAAATTCATGAAGCACAGAAAGGTGTTGTGACAGGTTTAGTCAAAAGATTGTATTAGACTCTGACCTCCTTCCTTGGCATGTTTTTAAGCATTTGATAAAACGATTAAACCTTAGGGTAGAATGTTATTACTTTCTGCCCTAGTGTAATTTGTGTGGTAATGGATATTGGTGTTATTTTAATGTTGATTTAAAATATTTTTTAGAAAAAGTATGATTTAAGGTATATTTAAATAGAACCCTGCAGTCTTCCTTAGTGAGTTATCTCTTTAGGAGCAGACAGGGAAGACCTTCTAAAGATGAGCCGTAAATCTCACTCTGAAAGGTTAATGTGCTGTCTTCAGAATTTAGATATGGAATTGGATAGATTTGATTTTCAAGACACTCTCCATATGTATTCTTAAAGTTGAGTTTTTATCTTTCCCACGAATGGTAAAGCAGTGTTTTTCAAGCCTTTCATCTCTGTACTGTGAGAACCTTTCACTTGGCATCCCAGGTCTGTCTTCTTTGTAAGATTGAAGCTATACACGTAAGTAAAATTTAAGATAAATCAAAGGAGATCCGTTCTGACCACGATGATCTTTGAAGTCATAAAGAAGATGGCATTTTAGTTGAGGCCCGAAGAAGAGTATTGAGCAGTCAGGAAGGAAAGGTGTTCAAAAGGAAAACCACGCCCAGGAGTTGGTGGGTGACAAACTAGTTAAGATCAGTGGTTTGTTGCAGGGAGACTAGTGCTGGGTAAGGTGAAAAAGCTAGTAGAGGCTTTCATTACCTGCTGGACAAGCTGATCTTCATTTAGCCGGAAGTCATAGTCTCCCAGGTGGCGCAGCAGTAGTGCATCCACCTGCCAAGGCAGGAGACTCAAGAGCCTCAAGGTCAGTCCCTGGGTCAGGAAGATCCCCCGGAGGAGGAGATGGCAACTCACTCCAGTATTCTTGATTGAGAATCTCATGGACAGAGGAGCCTGGTAAGCTACAGTCCATGGGGTTACAAAGAGTTGGACACAATTAAGCACACACGCAGACAGGTTACACACACATTGCAAGGTGTTTGGCCAGGTGAGTACCCTGAGTTCTGTGCTCCTTTAGTAATGATAAACTGACAGTTAAGACGAGGTTTGATTGGAGGCATGGAAAAGAAAAATAAAAAGCCAGAAATACCAGATGAGAAGTCTCTGTAAGTGAAAGAAAAGAGATGGATGGAAAAGTCACTGAGAGATTAGACGTGAATTAGTGATTAATTGGCGTACTGGTTTGCTAGGGCTGCTACAGACTAAGTGGCTTAAACAACAAAAGTTTATTTTCTCACAGTTGGGGAGGCTGGAAGTTCAGGGTCAAGGTGTAAGCAGGGTTGCTTTCTCCAGGGGCTTTTCTTCTTGGATCTCACGTGACTCTCTTTACCTGGTCTTCCCTCTCTCCATCTGTGTCCTCATCTCCTTCTCTTATAAGTCACATTGGATTAGGCTCTACCCTGATGATGATTTCATTTCAATTTACCTCTTTAAAAAATCCTCTGTCCAAATTCACTCTCTAAAGCATCGGGCATTAGGATTTCAACATAGAAATTTTGGGGGAGATGCATTTCAGCCCACAGCAAACACTTGGATAGAAGGGATAAAGGAGAAACAGAAATATGAACTTAGTGTGTTGGAAAGAAAATTGGCAGAAGCTGAATTTCACAAACAAGTCTGATTTTAGATAAAAAGAATCTCTCTTCTGAAGCCACACCCAGCTGCCGTGTCATGGCCTGGACTGGCCTCCTGCAGAATGAGAGACTGCATGGAGCACAGAGGTAAGTCGTGATGACTGACCTTCTCCACAATGGCGTGGATCTGTAGGGTGGACTTGGTTTTAAGCAGAGCCTCAACAGCTGTGGGGTTGCACAGGGTCGGACACGACTGAAGCGACTTCGCAGCAGCAGCAGCAACAGCATCATCCTCTTTTATCTTTAGAAGGTGGTGTTCTGGATTAGCTCCTACTCTCATCCAATGCAGTAGCAGTTTAACCTTTCCCCAAGCAAACTGTGGCCCTTGTACTCAGCTTCTGGGAGTAACCTCTAAATCCTTGGAATTTCCCAAGTGAAAGAAATGTCTTCTTATTCATAATGGACCCCTTGGGCCATGTGGTATCAGCCCAGTGCCAAAGACTGAAGTCAGCCGCATGAGCAGCCAGGCCAGCGTACGTGATGAGACCCCGGTGAAACTCTGGGCATGGAGAAGGGGTGAGCATCTCTAGTTGATGCAGCTCTACATTTGTCACATACACTGATACCGGGAGGAACATTACATTGGGAACCCTCTCAGACTTTGTCCTGTATTTCTCTTCCTTTGGCTGATTTCTCTGTAGCACTTCCCATAATGAGCCATAGTTCTGAGTTTAATAGCTTTAGTGAGTTCTGTGAGTCCTTTTATCGAATTTTCAAAGCTTAGGGTAGTTTGGGAAGCCCCTTGAACTTGCAGTTGATACCAGAATTTAGGACAAAGCCTGCCCTCAGACTTTGCAGTTTGGCTAACTCCAGTGCAAACAAAAATTCAGGAATGTCTGGAGCTGTCTCTTCAGAAAGTGGTTTTCTTTATGTCTTGTGTTTCAGCTACTTCCTGCTAGGGTGAACTTCCTAGAATATGGTATTTTGATTGGCAGCTTCACACTAAGGAAATGATAATGCTTCAGCTACAAGAAATGTTTGCCACCTTTGAGGGCACAGAGATTCCTCAGTGGAATTGTGTTTCTCCTCAGAAACTTGGGGACCTCAGAGAATCATGACATCTGCAGTCTTTGGCAAGACAGTGTACTGTATCCTTTCCGTTGCAGAGCTGAACTCAGCTGACCCTCCTAGACAGCACACCCTGGAGGACTTTGAGGAGGGTTTCGTTTATTTTATCTGATGGAAGGATTCACTTGGGTACATCTTCATTACAGGAGACGGAAGCTTCTTAAAATGCAATTTCAAGGGCACTGTTACACGCCTGATGGGGGTGGAGGGCTCCATACAAAATCCCAGTAAAGAGAAGGAATAATGAACACTCAGAGCATTTGAGGCTGCACGTGATGAATACCAGTGACACTGGTGCATCCTGCAGGACAGCTATGGAATATCTTAGGGATGCTTAAATGTTAACTCACACTTCAGTCCCTCACTTTATAGTATGGCAGCAAACCATGAAAACACTTCAGAGCCAATGGAATCCCGCTCCCCACTCTCCCTACTTTGTTTTATTAGCACATCATTCATTCATAGTGCTTCTATGAAACATGCCCTCAGCTGTGTTCTCAGTGTATAGCCATGAAGGAGAAAGGTGGGTCTTACCAGCCTGAAACTCAGAAGCTCGTCACAGGAGAGCAGGGGGAAGACAGAATCTTAATAACCCAAAACTTCCAACAAATCCAGAGTGCTACTATGGTGAGATAATTGCATCCCTAATAAACATGAAGTTATTAAAAATTATTTATCATTTTTTCAATGGAAATTAAGTAATTTGGGATCAAGAATGTGTGTTTACTTTCAGGCAAGAACTTCCCCCTGCAAAAAAGCTTTAAAATTAGCTGTAAAACTGAAATCACTGGGTAAACTCACTGATATACACACACACACACACACACACCTATATCTAGCTTTTATTCAAAAGATACACCTTTTCAGTTCAACTGAAATGGTTATTATAAGCACCTCTTACAACCTTTATCACCCTTTGTTATTATCTGTTAAATAGAGCAATTATGGTGTTAGTTCTGAGTTAGTTTTCTGGCAGTAATACCATGTTGTAGTTTTGTTACTGAAAATTATGTTCAGTGTTAATCCTTGTAGTCTACCTTATAGATAATTAAGGAAAATATTATATTAAGTGTTATAGTAATAGTGCTTATTAGCACAGACAGGTCTAGCACAAAGTAAATGCTCAATAAATATTAGATTTTCTTTTTATTATATATTGTTATTTTTATATTAGTATTTTATTGTTATATCCAACTCATGTTGTAAAACTCTGCACCATTGGAGAAATTTCTGTATCTAGTTCCAGACAAAACCTCGCGATGATGTTAAAACCCCCCGGGGACTTCCCTGGCGGTCCAGTGGCTAAGACTCTGCACTTCCACTGTAGGCAGCACAGTCTCCATCCGTAGTCTGAGAACTAAGATCCTCACATGCCACAGGGCAGGGCCAGAAAAATGTTTTAAAAATAACGAACAAACACAATGTAGGAGCTAGTGGAGAAAAACTCCCAAAAGAGCGTTAGAGAGAGATCATAGCCATGGGAAGTTCATAGTCCAGCCAGGAGACAGCATGTAAAGCACTTAGGACAGGACAGCCGAGTACACGGTGTATTAGAGCTCTCAGGATGTTCAGACAGAATAAGGAATGTGCAGACGGTGCTGCAGGGCTCTGTGTTAGGTCAGCATCAGAATCCAGTCGTCTTCAGTGGCTTGTTGTCGATATACCACACCTACAGAGAGGAAACATTACCACAGTGTTATGTACACACAAGTTGTTTTTAAAATACAGAAACAAACACGAAACAAATGTGTAAAACAATATCAAAGAAATGTGAGATCTCGTAAAGGCAGTGTAAACCTTGGGAAGACAATGTAATAGCAAACAGAAGCATTTCAGAGATGACATCTTTCATTCCCATGTTTTCCTTTAGATAATGGACTGGCCAGTCCTACCTTCCATAAAAACGTATATGGCAAGTGACATAGATCTATTGAAAATATTTTTGGACTGATTTCATTAGAGGCGTAACTTTTTAACTCGGCTTCAGTGTCTTTGAAAGATGAAGCACTCGTAAAGGAGTGTGATTCTGTGCGGTCAGATGTGAGTGCTGGTAGTGCTCCTTTGTGTGCCAGGCGTTAGCAGGAGTTTTCACTTTTATCCTGAACGAAGTTGTTCAAACCTGACTTATAAATTTAGGCTCATGGAAGAAGCCTGGGTTATCCTTGTAACATCTTAAAAGATTAGTTATCCCATGGAAAGAGTTTAGGTGATTGTAGAGTATCTGCAGAATGCTTTGCAAAAACTCTTACAGATAAAATGGCTTTTTAAAGTATTATATAGTCAAACGTTTGCATCAATGTAAAATTCTTTTCACTTTAAAATGTCCTTGGTTTTATTAGGGTTTCACTTTGGCCATGCTGTTTAGTTTCTCTTTGGGATATGTGATTTTAATAGCTACACTACGAATGAGTTAGTGAAGCTGAGGATGACATGCCAGTGGTATCAGCAGGTGTTTCTCGTGTTCTCTGTAATTACACATGTGGATTATGGACAGTTTTAAGCAACAGTGTTTAAAGATCCTGCTTAATTGGCTGTAAAATAATTAAATAAGATTTTGACTGGCAAATTTATAATTCTGTTACGTGCATAAGCCAGTGGGCTTGAATGTCAGTGTGACTTCAGCTTGGAAGTATTAGATTAATAGAACTAATTGTACTGCAGGTACACAGTTTACTCTGATTAATAGTCTTAGAGCTCTTCTAAAAGTTTCACTGAGTAAATTTATGTTACTTACCAGTCTGCTTAAACTTTTAATTAAAACCTATTTCCAAAGTTTGAGATGTTTAGCATCGCTGTGCCTCTTCCCATTTTTTCGAAAGTTGAACTCCTATAATTTTTCAGTGATGCCAGCTGCCTCATTGAGGAACTTGCCTTATCAAAAGGATTAAAATTATATACTGTCAGGCATGTATCTGTGTCTGCAGCTGACAGTTTCGCTGCACATCATCTCTAACACGTATTGATGTCTGCTTATAACCTACTTTCGTGCTGCGTGAATGGCTCTGATATACCAAATGTACATGATAAATGTTTTATCTCTGATTCTCATTGATCAATTTCTAAATGATCAAATGGTTTATCTCAGTAAGACACTAATTCACATTGATCAAATTCTAAATGACCAAGTCAACTTGGTTTTCTGCTGAACATAAATTGTATTAAAACAACATTACTTGAACATGCTGGCTCTTCCAGTGCAGGAGTTATGTTACCAGCAGTTACAATATAACTAGAGTTATTGTATTATAAAGATGTCTCCTCCATAATGAAAAGTTTACACAAGAAGAAAAGAATGCAATGTTACAGGAAGAACAAGGCTTCGGGCAAGGATTGGGGCTTTTACTAACTAATTAAATTCGACATTTGTATTGGGGCTTTACCCCCCGCCTTTTTTTTTTTATTTGAAGGGCTGTGAGCAGGAAATATAGCAGCTGCAGTGGTGACATTTTATTCCCTACTACGATCCTTAGAGTCAAGCAGCGCCTTGATTATTTAGTGAAAGACTTAGCAGCTGAAGAGGTTAAATTCTAGAAAAAGTAAATATACCTGTACTCCTTGTATGTACACTTGGTTGTAATTGCCTAGTTAGAAGTATAGCATTGTGTGTTGTCTTTATTTTTTAAACATCAACTCGCTTCTGTCATCTTCCACAGTGTTTCACATTCCCACTAGAGTTTGTCTGATAGCAAATACCCACTTGGCTTAAATGTAGTCTTGATTACCTAGAACACCTCACTCTTCAGGCAGGTTATTTATTGTATCTTTGATTTGTATCTTCCATCTCTAAAATGTAAATTTTGACTGCCATTCTCTTTAAGGCATTCAAACTGAGAAGGTTTCAAAGTTGAAAAAGAAAAAAAAAGGTTATTATTGATCCTCATCTAAAAATGGACCTAAGTAGTTGTTTTACTTCGATCTAAGACACCACCTACCATGGGTGTGACAGCCCCTTCTGTCCTTCATCAGGGGATGTGTGGAGAGGAGCTGGCCACCTCAAGCTAAGAAGCTGTGTCATTCTCTTCCCCCACACACCCCAAAACAGCAGCCTAGTTCCAAGGAAAGTGAGACCTGCTTTGGAACACACCAGTATTTGACTGTATTTCATACAATTGGCATGTAGACTTGCTTAGATTTCTAAGGAAACTGTGATTAAGGCCTTCCCCCACTCTTTAAGATCAGATCCCTCCTAATCACATCTGTCTAGTTAGCTAGTTAGTTTAGTTTCTTCTTCTCCCTTTAAGTGGGAGCTCTGTCCTTAGTCTACATGCTTAATTCTCTAAGGTAACAGAAGATTAAATGCCAAGAAACACTAACACCACTTGGGAGTTAGGTTTCCACCTGCATCAGTTCTGCATACACTTAATTATAATTGCCCATTTAGAAGTATAGGGTTGTTTGTTGTTTTTGTTAAGACATGACACCATGAAACTCTTGGAAGAGAGCACAGGCAAAACAGCCTGCGGCATAAATTAACAGTGCTTTCCTAGGTCAGTTTCCCAGGCAATAGAAACAAAAGCAAACAGAAACAAATGGAACCCAAACTCACAAGGCTCTGCACAGCAGAGGGAACCACAAGCAAAATGAAAAGACACCCCTTAGACTGGGAGAAAGCACCCGCAAATGATGCAACTGATAAGGGCTCAATCTCCAAAACACACAACTGGCTCATGCAGCCCAGTCTCAACTCAGTCAGGATGGGCAGAAGATCCAGACAGACACATTTCCAAAGCAGACACCCAGAGGGCTACCAGGCACATGAAAAGACACTCAGCAGGGCCAGCCATCAGACAAATGCGAATCCAAACCGCCGTGAGGCACTTCCTCACACCAGCCAGAATGGCCATTATCACAATGTTCAAATACCAAATTCTGGAGAGATTGCTGAAAAAGGGATGCCACCGCCCCCTATACGCACGCTGCTGGCAGGAATGCAGACTGGTACAGCCACCTTGAAAAACAGCACAGGCTGTTGACCATTCCTCACAGCGTTCCACTCAATCCAGAAGCATCTGCAGAAGGGGACAGGGCAGCAAGGCAAAGTGGATGAATATAGGACTAGAAGATGGAATATAGGAGTAAAAGGGCAGGACAGGGGTATAAGCCCTAAGATGGTATTATCTGTTTCACAAAACAATAGAAACTGCAGCTGTTTCATGAACATGGGCAGTAGGTCTCCAGGTCTAGAGGGTCACGGTGGAAACCCCCTTATCATTTCACCAGTGTGTGTGAAGGAACCTCAGGCAGTGACACAAGCCAGTGGAACCAGATTGGCCACATCCTGCCTGCAATCCGTGACCTGGAATTCTCTTCCAGGCCTCAGCAGTGGCAACTGGGGCTTATTTGGGTTACCCCAGGAATCTTTTTTCCTTTAATACAGTCCATTTATGTGTTGCATGGAAATTATCAAAACAGGTCTTGTTGCAGCCCTTAGGTTAGTGGTCATAAGCTCTTGAATTCATGATTTGTTCTGCGTGAGATAACGAATCATTCTGTTTTTCCCCTACAGGAACATTAGCATTGAACTTTCTGCTTTAATCAATACAATCCATTAAGAATCTAGTGTTACTCTACATGGTTATATGAAATATTAATTGCACACTGTTAGTTAGATAAATGAAGATTCTACCAAAATGATAGCTTGTTTCTTTCTTTGTATCATAATATTTAAATGGGAACATTTTATATTCTTAGATGCATGATATTTTAGAATTATTGATCCTTGCTTATTTGAGTAATTAGCTACACAGTTCATAGTTTCCTAAAGGTATTTCTAACTAGGATTACTGAGTTTTTTCCTGTTGCTGATTGCAGCAAGAGTTCATTTACTTTTTAAAAGATTCAGTTGGAAATAATTTTTTAAAAATTTTACTTTGATGTTTTCAAAGCTGAGAAAGTTATTTTGCTTTTTGAGTGCCACTCCGCTGCAGGTAGAAAGCAGAGAAGCTTGTAGGGGGGCCAATTAGAGTTAATTACTGTCTGACTGACCGGCCACGTACAGGAGGAAGACTTGTAGGAGGTAGATTTTCAGTTCTTTCCTTGTGTCAAATTTTCAAAGTTTAACCATCTAGAGCCTTAAGTATGGTTAAAAATTACATCAAAGAAGTTATTTATGCATAAAAGTAATAGCTGTCAGGATGGTCTGTGGCAATTTGTATAGGCTTAGCCATATGGTGGTATCTACTTGGGTTTCATCAGTCCCTGGTTTGGGAAGCCTGTTCCAAGTGCTATCAGCCCTTCCTGCTCTCAACCAGATAATTAACCTAAGGTTGCCCACTCACTGTATCTAGGGTAAAACCATNTCAATCTCCAAAACACACAACTGGCTCATGCAGCCCAGTCTCAACTCAGTCAGGATGGGCAGAAGATCCAGACAGACACATTTCCAAAGCAGACACCCAGAGGGCTACCAGGCACATGAAAAGACACTCAGCAGGGCCAGCCATCAGACAAATGCGAATCCAAACCGCCGTGAGGCACTTCCTCACACCAGCCAGAATGGCCATTATCACAATGTTCAAATACCAAATTCTGGAGAGATTGCTGAAAAAGGGATGCCACCGCCCCCTATACGCACGCTGCTGGCAGGAATGCAGACTGGTACAGCCACCTTGAAAAACAGCACAGGCTGTTGACCATTCCTCACAGCGTTCCACTCAATCCAGAAGCATCTGCAGAAGGGGACAGGGCAGCAAGGCAAAGTGGATGAATATAGGACTAGAAGATGGAATATAGGAGTAAAAGGGCAGGACAGGGGTATAAGCCCTAAGATGGTATTATCTGTTTCACAAAACAATAGAAACTGCAGCTGTTTCATGAACATGGGCAGTAGGTCTCCAGGTCTAGAGGGTCACGGTGGAAACCCCCTTATCATTTCACCAGTGTGTGTGAAGGAACCTCAGGCAGTGACACAAGCCAGTGGAACCAGATTGGCCAGATCCTGCCTGCAATCCGTGACCTGGAATTCTCTTCCAGGCCTCAGCAGTGGCAACTGGGGCTTATTTGGGTTACCCCAGGAATCTTTTTTCCTTTAATACAGTCCATTTATGTGTTGCATGGAAATTATCAAAACAGGTCTTGTTGCAGCCCTTAGGTTAGTGGTCATAAGCTCCTGAATTCATGATTTGTTCTGCGTGAGATAACGAATCATTCTGTTTTGCATTAGCATTGAACTTTCTGCTTTAATCAATACAATCCATTAAGAATCTAGTGTTACTCTACATGGTTATATGAAATATTAATTGCACACTGTTAGTTAGATAAATGAAGATTCTACCAAAATGATAGCTTGTTTCTTTCTTTGTATCATAATATTTAAATGGGAACATTTTATATTCTTAGATGCATGATATTTTAGAATTATTGATCCTTGCTTATTTGAGTAATTAGCTACACAGTTCATAGTTTCCTAAAGGTATTTCTAACTAGGATTACTGAGTTTTTTCCTGTTGCTGATTGCAGCAAGAGTTCATTTACTTTTTAAAAGATTCAGTTGGAAATAATTTTTTAAAAATTTTACTTTGATGTTTTCAAAGCTGAGAAAGTTATTTTGCTTTTTGAGTGCCACTCCGCTGCAGGTAGAAAGCAGAGAAGCTTGTAGGGGGGCCAATTAGAGTTAATTACTGTCTGACTGACCGGCCACGTACAGGAGGAAGACTTGTAGGAGGTAGATTTTCAGTTCTTTCTTTGTGTCAAATTTTCAAAGTTTAACCATCTAGAGCCTTAAGTATGGTTAAAAATTACATCAAAGAAGTTATTTATGCATAAAAGTAATAGCTGTCAGGATGGTCTGTGGCAATTTGTATAGGCTTAGCCATATGGTGGTATCTACTTGGGTTTCATCAGTCCCTGGTTTGGGAAGCCTGTTCCAGGTGCTATCAGCCCTTCCTGCTCTCAACCAGATAATTAACCTAAGGTTGCCCACTCACTGTATCTAGGGTAAAACCACGGTATTAACATTGAAACCAGAACTTTCAGGGTACTCGTACTTGAACGGGCCTTCCTATTGTTTATTTGAATGTATAATGTCCAGATCATCTCTTTTGGTGTCAGTCTATCAAGGATTTCTATTTCTGGTTCTTTGCATTTTTTCTTAACATGTAAGCAAACAAATACAAAAGTTGGTAAATTTTGACTTGATTCATTAAAATGTTCTGCTCATCTTAAGACACTATTTTGAAAATACTAAAAATAGGCAAAAGACTTGAACAGACTCTTAAAAGGAAGACATAAGAATGGCCAGTTAGCACATGATAAGTGCTAATAACATCATTAGTTAACAGGGAATTGCAGATTAAAACCACTGGAATGGTAAAAATCAAAAAGATTGACAGTACTAAGTGTCTGAAAGGATGTAAAGAAACCAGGGTTTTCCTGCTTTGCTGGTAGGGGATATAAAAGAGCAAAGTCACTTTGGAAGAAGCTTGACAGTTTCTTATCTATTTAAACATTCATTTGCTCCATGACCTAGAAATTCCAGGTCTAGGTATTTACCCAAGGGCGAAGAAAATAAATTTGGTGGTAAAGAATCTGCCTGCCAATGCAGGAGGAATTGGAGACTCGAGTTCGATCCCTGGCTCAGGAAAATCCCCTGGAGGAGGAAATGGCAACCGACTCCAGTATTCTTGCCTGGAGAATTTCATGGACAAAGGAGCCTGATGGGCTACAGACCATGGGGTCACAAAGAGTCGGACACAACTGGAGCATGCATATGTGAGCGAGAAAAAAAATATACGTTTCCAGACAGATTTGTATATCCGTTCATATCATGTTTATTCATACTTATCAAAAATTAGAAGCCACTCATACAGTCATCAGTGAAGGACTGGATTTAAAAAGTTGTGGTATATTCGTATAGTAGAATACTGTTCAGCAGTTTTTTAAAAAAAGCAAACCATTAATTCATATAACAACATAGATGAATCTCAGAAACATGTTAAGCAAAAAGAAGCCAGACACAAGACATTATCCATTATGTGATTCCATTTATGTGAAGTTCAAAAAAAGGAAAGATTGGTCTATATTGATAGAAATCAGCAAGTAGTTGATGGGCATAGAAGGGGACTTGACTGAAAACAGACCCGTGTGAACTTCCTGAGATATTGAGGATGTTTGTTTTCTGGGTAGTAGTTACAGGTGTATTTACAATTTTTGCTGCAATGTGAACACTTGTCAGTGAATTTTTTATGTTACTTGTTCTTAAAATATCCTAGATTTCCTAATTTTAATCAGGGAAAACAATGTCCAAAATACTGGGAATACGCTGCTTCTAACAGTAATTTGTCCTAGGTAAAATAAGTTTCCTAAGTTTAATCACAATTTCAAAAACCTTGTGATTTCTGATCTTATCCATAATCATATTTGCTTACTAGAATTTGAATACTTTACTCAAAGGCAGGGCTGTTTGTTCAGTATATTTGATCTCTATACCTATAGAAGTAAACTTTGCTTTGTTTTCTTAAAAATAAGTCCCCCTCCCCTTATTATTATTTTCTTTTACTTTAAAAAAATTTGTTGGGTATAGTTGATTTACAGTGTTTCTGTTCTAAACATGTGTCCACTCTTTTAACAGACTCTTTTCCCATTGTAGGCCATTAGTATTGAGTAGAATTCCCTGTGCTCTGCCGTAGTTCCTTTTTACTTTCAGCTCAGTCGCTCAGTCATGTCCAACTCTTCGCAACCCCACTGAACCACAGTACTCCAGACCTCCCTGTCCACTACCAACTCCCGGAGTCTACCCAGACTCATGTCCATTGAGTTGGTGGTGCCATCCAACCATCTTATTCTCTGTCATACCCTTCTCCTCCTGCCCTCAATCTTTCCTAGCCATCAGGGTCTCTTCAAATGAGTCAGTTCTTCGCATCAGGTGGCCAAAGTATTGGAGCTTCAGCCTCAACATCAGTCCTTCCAGTGAACACCCAGAACTGATCTCCTTTAGGATGAACTGGTTGGATCTTCTTGCAGTCNAGAACGATAATAAATCCTCTTTTCCATTAAAAATTCCCTGAATTGTGGAGAGAGAAGCTAGGTCTAGATACTTTAATGAAAATTAAAGATATTTAATCTATTGGAAATTTGCATTTAGAGTATGCTTTTTACACTATTAAGCAATTCTATTCTGTCAAAACGTGAAATTCTCACTAAGAATAGATTTGATTGCTTTCTTTTATAATAGACAAAGGAGTATCTGATCACTATCATACAATGATAAATGACAGTCTTTCTTCTTTGTCTTTGCCTTTTCTCTTTGCATTTGATTAATCTTTAATAAATATTTTGAGGTACCTCTCAAGTCCGTTTCCCCAGGGAGTCTTTCCCCAGTTATTTCATCCTTATTTAAGTTATGATGAAACTGAACAGCTGCCAGAAAAGAGACCGTGGGACACAGTGCCATTGTGCCTTGAAGTATTTGGAGGTTTCTCTCTCAGCTGCCAGTTTCAAGGTAAGCAAAGCAGATCCTTCCAGGGTACCTCTCCAGTTACGATGCTATCAGTCACCCACATAGAGGCTTGCCCTCTATGGTCAGAGCTGGATTTCTGCCACTTTCTGTCCCAGAACAGCGAGTTGTAGGGGAGAGCAGATGGTAGAAGAGAGCACATCCATATGGCTTACATCCAAAACTCACACATCATTGATGAGAACTTAGTCTTATGGCCACACCTAATTACATGTAATCACAGGTTAAAACAGTCTAGCTGGAGAGCTGAGGCCGAAGTATAGTAACATATAAGAAGGGGAGAGTGCCATTTGGTAGACATTTAGCAGTCATCTCATTTCATTCTTCATTTCAGACCTATCAGAGCCGCATCACTGTGAATCAGATGAGTCAGAGCAGATGTTCAAAGTAGGAAGGTCCATTTAACAAGGTTTTTAGTCAAATAAAGATTAGTAATTCTGACTCTTGCTTGGTGGTTTTCATCACTCCTTTATATGAAATTGCATGTTCTTTGTCTACCGAGGAGACTTCCTCCAGCCCAGTTTCCATTTGGACAATACAGACATGCAATGCTATTCATGCATAGATAGGTTTGGGGAACAGACAGATCTGACTTTGGGTGAATTATTTCTCTTAGCCTCAGTTTTTTAGAGTAGAACAATAACTGTGTTTCAGATTATGGTAACAATAAAATGAGATATCATTTGTAAATACTTAACAAAGTACTTGAGCATAGAGTTGGACTGTAATAAATCACACTTAAAAAATATATATTTCTTTATTTCTTCCCTTATTTATTTATTTTTTGGCCGTGTTGGTTCTCATTGCTGCACATGGGCTCTCTGTAGTTGCAGAGAGGAGGGACCGCTCTCTAGCTGTGGTGTGCAGGCTTCTCACTGTGGTGGCTTCTCTTGTTGAGGAGCACAGGCTCCATGTGAGTGGGCTCAGTACTTTCAGCTCACTGGCTCAGTTCCCCCTGCATGTGGGATCTTCCCTGGGCAAGGGATCAAACTGGCGGCCCTTGTGCAAGGAGAATTCTTAACTACTAGACCACCAGGGAAGGCCTAAATTGCACTTTTGATAAGTTTCTTTTTTTTTGACAAGTAAATTAAAAAATTCTTTTTAAATTACGAAAGTATGATAACAGATTTACAGGAGACTTGGAAAATACAGAACAAGGTTACATATGGTCCCACTAAATATTACAATTACTTTTTAAGTAGATAAATTATGATCTTTAGTTTGAGTTTCAATATCAAACTTGAAAAGTAAATATTTACTTGAAAAGTAAAAATTTGAAAAGTAAATAAATATTTACTTGAAAAGTAAAAGTAAATAAGTAAATATTGACACACAAACTGATGTCATATAGTAGTAAGAGCACCTGCCTAGAAAACTCTTTATTAATCTGAATTCTTCCTCACCTTGCTGAATGGCCTTGAACAAGTCACTTAGTCTACCTGGGACTGAAAAAAAAATCATGAATTACTTATGAGAGATTACTGCACCAAGCACTGTACATTCATTTTGATGTAAATTCATTTCAGTTATGCCATCAAGGCTAAAAGAATTTAAGTAAATTGTCTAAGGTTCCTCAGCAATGGAGCAGTGGTTTTAACCCAAATCTGCTTTACTCAAAACAATTTTTCACTCTTCGTCAAATCGATAACTCAGATAAGATTCTCTTTCAGGTTACATAAAGCTCTAAAATTCAATGACTTTATGAATTTGAGTCAAGGAAAGATGAAAACAGAAGATGGTTGCCTGGAAAACACTACAATGGAAGTGCTTTTTTTGAATAAGGCAATACACTGGGAGCTCCACTGTGCCTTTTAGCACTTTTGAAGACATACAAGGTCTAAAATGACATATTCGAAAAGATCTGCTTCTCTTACACTCACGAGTCAGGACACTTGAAGGCAAGGGAAAATTCATGGAAGGTCCATGATTGGCGAATTTCCCCTAACAGAATGCATCCATGTATCATCTCCCAGCCTCCTAGGGTGGAACCCCTTTCAGTTCAGTTCAGTTCAGTCGCTCAGTGGTGTCCGACTCTTTGCGACCCCATGAATCGCAGCACTACAGGCCTCCCTGTCCATCACCAACTCCTGGAGTTCACTCAGACTCACAACCATCGAGTCCGTNAGGTGGTCTGGTATTCCCATCTCTTTCAGAATTTTCCACAGTTTATTGTGATCCACACAGTCAAAGGCTTTGGCATAGTCAATAAAGCAAAAATAGATGTTTTTCTGGAGCTCTCTTGCCTTTTCAATTATCCATCGGATGTTGGCAATTTGATCTCTGGTTCCTCTGTCTTTTCTAAAACCAGCTTGAACATCTGGAAGTTCACGGTTCACGTACTACTGAAGCTGGCTTGGAGAATTTTGAGCATTACTTTCCTAGGATGTGAGATGAGTGCAATTGTGCGGTAGTTTGAGCATTCTTTGGCATTGCCTTGCTTTGGGATTGAAATGAAAACTGACCTTTTCCCATCCTGTGGCCACTGCTGAGTTTTCCAAATTTGCTGACATATTGAGTGCCTTTAGTAATGTGTATATATCATCCCCAGTCTTCAAATTTATCCATCACCACTGCCCCCCCGGTCTTCCCCCCTAATAACCATAAGTTTGTTTTCTCTATCTGTAGCACTATTTCTGTTTTGTGGATAAACTCATTTGTACCCTTTTTAAAAAAATTCCACATATTTTATTAAATTACATTTGCCTGTTATACATATGTGATATATATGCTATATTATATAAAAAGGATTTTTGGAGGCAGAATCTGTACATGAAACATTTATATAGTAACTCTGGTACTTTTTAATATTATAATCTTAGGCAGCAATTTGTTCATACTATGTATTGAGTGAGCCCTGGCACAATGCTTGAAAACTTGTAAAAGCTTGCATCTTGGCCCTTACTGCATGTTCAAATGAAAGCACACATGTTCCCACGTGAAAGTGTCGCCAAGCATCCCCCCTTGCTCACATGGCTGCCTTGAGCTATTTAATGTGCTTTCTCATGCTCCGGCCAACACTTAAATTGCCCTACTCCTTGTGTGAGTGTGTTTGTCTAAATGCTGGTAATCAACTGCATCCCTTGAAAATTGATAGATGTGCTCGTTAAGGGGAGTGCTCGCTCTTGGCTCTCTTCTCCAGTCACCTCAGCTACCGTTTCTGGATGAGGCTGGCAAGAAATACTGTGCAGTGATACATCTGGCTTTATACTCCTTTTCAAGGACTGAAACCTCCCCTTTCAGTATGTTAAACATGCTTTGTAGGGATCTTACAAGCACAAAAAAGTCAGCTATTTGCCAATTGCAGTATTAACACAAGGAAGCCTAAGGGCTGCTGTTGTTTGGTGGGTTTCTTTTCTTTTTAACGTGCTGCCATCCTCTCTTCATTTTGTTCTCTTGTGCTTCTGAGGCTGCACAAACACCTATTTGTTTGTGAGACAGATCCATCTGTGGAGACTCTGAAGTCCACCAGCCCGCCATGGGTATAGATTTCCACAAAGCTCCCTGTGTGTGAGGCATATTCCGTGTGGTTTATGATCAGGAGCCTGAAGGTAGCATACACCTGTTCCTGCTTTTAGGGTGAAAAATGAATTGCCAATTACTGTCGACGTGTGCAGACATGACACTTCATATGCTAGAAGCTTGCTCAGCCTGCTTTATGCTGGGCTCCCCACTATGAAACCGTCAGTTCTGAAAAAGGGGTGTGTGCTGGCAAGGAGAAGAGGGAAGGGGATCAGTCCTTGATCTGTTCCTGTCTTTTTGTGCTCCTGCAAAGTGGTGGGAGGGAGGTCAGTGCCTCTCACCTCTGTTTCCCTGGCAGAGCTCTTGAACAAGATGAAGTGATCAAAGCCGGACGCCAGCACGTCATCACAGGCTCATTACTTTGCAAGCTGCATGCCCAGATGCTGCTGTTTTCTGCATCAGGCTTTGCTGATTTACATGCGTAACACCTCCACTACAGCTCATTTGGTACTATTCACAATTAACTGGTTCTTGTCATGATGGAGTTTCTCTGATACAGAAGACCTTAATGTAAAGAGAATAATATCACTAGATGTAGCCTGCTTCTCTCAGACCTGCTGGTTGGTTGACAAGAAACAGAGATCAAATGTTTTGTCACTGCTTTGTTATTTGTGTTATTGGTGTGGTTAGTGGGGTGTGGGTTTGGAGGTATTTTTGAAGTCTTTGAGATGGGAGATTTTCCAGGAGACCAGTTTCATCAACTCCCTGATCCTGGGAGTTCTTTTCGATGAGTGGATTCTGATATCCTGTTTTCATTTGTTTGGTTTCTTCCCCCAGTGAAGAGCTGCTCAGTGACATATATTTGTTTTGAAGGGTAGTAATGTGACAGCTCATCATCACTATCAACAACACAGCCATCCGTCAAGGGTCTCTGATGCTCCACGCTCTGTGGGCGCTAGAAATGCAGGGATGGATGTCTGAGTCCCTGTCCTCGGGGTCTGTTACTTGTTGAAATTATGAGTTCTACTGCAGAAGTGTCAAAACCTGATGCTGTAATCGTAACTGTAACAACTATAACATTTGTGAGGGTTCCCTGGTGGTACAGTAATTAACAATCTGCCTTGCAGTGTTGGGGACACAGGTTTGATCCCTGCTCCAGAAAGATCTCACATGGCATGGGGCACCTAAGCCCACGTGCCACAACTAGTAAGCCTGTGCTCTAGGTCCCGCAAACCGCAACTGCTGAGCCTGCACGCTGCAACTGCTGAGCCTGCATGCCACAACTACTGAAGCCCGAGCACTCTAGAACCTGTGCTCCGCAGCGAGAGAAGCCACCGCAAGGAGAAACTCATAGCCCCCACTGTCTTTTAAGTTTGTTCAAGAAGATTTGTTGAGTATTTAATACATTTCAGGTGGTTTTTATACACTGGAAATACTGAGGTGAAGAGGGGCGACCCTTTCCCTCGGGACATTGGCAGTACACGTGAGAGGCAGAAAGTGCACCAGCTACTGCAGTGTGCTAAATGCGTATACAAAGGCACAGACAGAATAGGGTGGGGATGAGAAGGAGGATCTGGGCTGCAGGAAGAGGGGCTTTTTGTGTGTGTTTTTTTTTGAGATTTTCTCTAGGTGAGAAAAGGGAGAATGACTTTGTATGAAGAGGGAATCAAATTCTAGAAATGGTTAGACTGAATGTGGGGGAGGTATAATGGAAGGCCGGAAAGGAAGATTAGAGTCAGACTTCAAAGGACTTAAAATGCTGTTTGTTTGGGTGTTTTTTTAATAGTTTATTTATGTATGGCTGTGCTGGGTCTTCGTTGCTGCAAGGGATTTTCTCTAGTTGAGACGAGCGGGGGCTCCTCTCCGCTTGCGGTGCCTGGCCTTCTCATCGTGGTGGCTTCTCTCATTGCAGAGCATGGGCTCCAGGGCGCTCGGGCTGCAGGAGTTGTGGTGCACAGGCTTAGGTGGCATGTGGGGTCTTCCTGGATCAGGGATGGAACCCGTCTCTTCTGCCCTGACAGGCGGATTCCTTACCAGTGAGCCACCAGGGGAGCCCTAAATGCTGCGTTTTGAAAGGCAGACTTACTGGGATGTGAGAATTGAGCCAAAAGTTTCACCTGCTCGAGAGTATGTCTTTTGAATTGCTTATGCCTGGTGCCCATAAATCTCATCATTAAGATTATGCCTTTTGAATTGGTCATTTTTTCTAGAAGGAGGCCGTCAAATATATAAATAGGATATTGAGTACATACATACATGTGTATATTGTAACAATCAGGGTTTGCTATTCATATTAATTATATTATTTATACATGTTCAGTTCAGTCGCTCAGTCATGTCCGATTCTTTGCGACCCCATGAATCACAGCACACCAGGCCTCCCTGTCCATCACCAACTCCCGGACTTCACTCAGACTCACGTCCATCGAGTCAGTGATGCAATCCAGCCATCTCATCCTCTGTAGTCCCCTTCTCCTCGTGCCCCCAATCCCTCCCAGCATCAGAGGCTTTTTCAATGAGTCAACTGTTTGCATGAGGTGGCCAAAGTACTGGAGTTTCAGCTTTAGCATCATTCCTTCCAAAGAACACCCAGGGCTGATCTCCTTTAGAATAGACTGGTTGGATCTCCTTGCAGTCCAAGGGACTCTCAAGAGTCTTCTCCAACACCACAGTTCAAAAGTGTCAATTCTTCGGCATTCAGCCTTCTTCACAGTCCAACTCTCAACATCCATACATGACCACAGGAAAAACCATAGCCTTGACTAGACGGATCTTTGTTGGCAAAGTGTCTCTGCTTTTCAAGGTTGGTTATAACTTTTCTTCCAAGGAGTAAGTGTCTTTTAATTTCATGGCTGCAATCACCATCTGCAGTGATTTTGGAGCCGAAAAAAATAAAGTCTGACACTGTTTCCACTGTTTCCCCATCTATTTCCCATGAAGTGATGGGACCAGATGTTAACATGCATTGAAAATAAGCACATATCAGCCTATATTCATTTTCTCTTAGCAAGGTTCAGGGCCTTGAGAGAATGAGACATAGGACAAAGTAGTTTTGATTGGAAAGGTGGAGAGGAAAGAGTTCAGGAAAGGTTTAGTTCATAGAATGCCATCTGGAGAAATCTTAGGGCAATTTTGCAGAGAATGAGCCTAGGAGATAGAGGGCCACCAAAAGGTAGGATGCTGGTTCTGCATAGTAGCCCTGTCCGTGCAGTCTATGTTATGAGCTCATCTTTTAATTGAAATGGTATAGTGATGGACTTAAATACTCTTAGCCATGATCTCTCTGTCCACAGTGTCCTGAGAATTCATTTGGTACCAAATTCTGCATGTTTTTGGAAAGAGTGCTTTGAGGCAGTTGTATATGGTTTATTCACTTATGGTCCCTGTGGGCCACAATTCTTGGTTTATGTCTATAACTGCACTTATGTGCACCCAATGTATATAAAATTAGCTCATGGACTGCTAGTCCCCTTCAAGATTCTATTAGTATTATTAAATGAAACTTTTAAGAATTCTTTCTCCTTCCCATTGCATTTGGTGATCAACTTTTGCCTGTTGATATCCTCCCTGGATGCTTAGTGTAAGTGAAAAACATGAAATTAATGAATGCTAATGGATTTTTTAAACTGTCAATATAGTACCCTCTACTTTTTTACAAAGTAAATGTAATTTTTTCCTCTTCCTTCTCAATCCCTTAAAAGTAGTGTGTGCAATTGTAGTTTGATATTCATCCTTCCAAGTTTACCTCTATCCAGAGAAACGTTAATAAACATACATGTTTCATTTTTACAAAAAATGAGATTATACCATCCATGTATTTTACCTTACATTTATTATGGGTATATAGCCCCTAGTCAACACATGTAAATCTAACTCCTGCTTTTCAGTACCTGCATAGTATTCCCTGGCATTATTGTACCATGGTTTATTGAATCCATCTCCTACTGACAGTTACTGAAGATTGTGTCTCAGTAGGTTTTAGTTTTTTAAGGCTGCAGTGAGACACATTTGTACATAAACCCTTAGGAACTGGTACTTCTGTTTCCATGACATGGATCGGGTTTGAATTATGACCAGTCCTTCTAACTGTGTGGCATTGGGCTACTTAACCTCTTAGGCTTCTTTTTGCTGATAAAGGAAATGTTTATATAAGACCTTACAGGGTTCATACAAGATGTGTAAGTTATGAGGATGAAATGCTGGGTACAGAGTATCACCTGGGGTGATAGCTAGAATCTACTAGGGTGGGCTTACAGTTGGCAAGGCCCAGGTTACTTCACTTCAGAGGGTTTATTACTGTGAATCTCTGTCCAGCCTCCCAAGCCTGTCTGTCTGTCTTTCTCTTTTTTTTTTTTTTTTTTTTAAGAGTGGGAAGCCCATCTTGTGAAAAATTTCAGCCTTCTTGACTCATGCAATTTAAAAATATTACATTTTGGCAGAACCTTTGCAGCTTTTGCCGCTAGTCTGTAATTCCCCAGAGGTGAGTTGAGAAGATTAGTGGTAGAACTTTTTCCATTAACTCTGGGAAAAACTACAGAGCAAAAAAATTGTCCTTTGGCAGAAATGTCAATCCATAGCTCTTTTGGAGCATTTGGAAACTGAAGCGCTGAGAAGCTGATTTAATAGGAGAATTGAAAACCAAAATGTATACACATCTTCACCTTTTCTAACTGATGACAAGACAAGTGAAAAATATACTCTCAGAACTTGATGATGCAAAGAAAATAGGATCGTTGCTCCAGAAAGTACATTAAGCCTGAATCTTTAAAAGATCTGAGTGCTATGCTCTTGGCCACGTTCTTCAGGAAGCTGATCCATTCTTATTAATGTTGCATCTATTTGTACTTCATGCCATAAAATTCCTCCTCTTCTTTTTCTTCTTGATGTGTAGTGCTTAGGAAGTAGGTTTAAGAAAAAAGGAGTGTTTAATACACTACAGATTTTGCTGTAGCAACTATCAAGAAAATGTGCTCATCTTCTTGTTTGTGGTTCTTAGTCTTCCTGATTTTTTTTAAGTGTATTGGAAGTTCTCTTAATTTTTCAGTTCCATAGTGTCAGTAGAGCTATAATGAAATAGTAAATTTCTGCATGAGCAGAATGTTTCCTGGATGTAATCTCGATAGAGATCCTTCACAGTGCAGTAGAGTGGCTCTAGCAAGTTACTTCTCTTCTTTCCTCACCCCACCTTAGTTTTTTAACATCTGTAAAAGGTGATCATCACAGATATGTTACACAGGAATTAAAGGAGGTCTGCTCATGTTCTTGGCACACTTACTTGAAGCAGTCAGTAGTTAGCTAATGATTACAGTCATCAGTAGTTCAGGTTTCTGTTGAGTGAATTTTGTGTTTTTAAATTGACACCCATCATATAACCCAATATATATGTTTCCCTAAGGGATAATCCCCGCATCTGTAAAATTGCCATTGAGAATATACTGTGCCTGTGAAAAGATGTGTTTGAAGACAAATGTTTTCTGTCGAATCATCAACCAACGGTTAGCAACACTACTCAAAATAATAATTATATTTTAACAGGCTAGGAAGTACATAATTTAGTTAGAAATGCGCACAGGAGGCTCTGTCAGGAGAAACGCAGCTATTGTTAGTATATGGTGCCATCCTCATCTAATCACTCGTCACACCTTTAGAATATTTATGTCTGCTTGAGATTGTAGGCAATTACAGGTTGACAGTCTATGATAAATAAACAAAATTTTCCATAAAGTTGTTTCTGAAATCAGTTGCTTGGCATTTGGACCCTAATTTTTCCCAGAAATAAAAATGACACTTATGGATAAGTATCTAGGTTACTCCTCAAAACCCTATTTAAGCCCTGTATGTTTGCAATGAAGATTGAAAGGCTGGAGGTTTGGTGGCTTAGGGTTGGGAAGAAACAAAACAACAAAAAAAGAGTGTACTTGCGTATGTGTGTTTAAACTACATTTTAGATTTTAAAAACTATCTTAATCACAAATATAATCTTATTTCTTTGAAAAACTGTTGATCCCTGGAGAGAGTGAAAAGGGAAAACACAAGCCTTAAAAAGAACAACTTCCTCCCTACCTCCCAGTTCCTCCAGTGGTTTGCAAAATAATTTTTTTTTTCTTTAAACGGTGAGTAGACTTCTGTTTTCAAATGAAATCTTGTGTGGGATCCTAATGCTGACAGTATGCTGTGTTATTAATATCACTATAGTTAATAAGCTTACTTGAAACCTTTGCTTATTATCAAGAAAACAGTGATGCTTTATTTTCGTGAATCCAGCACTTAAACATCAGGAGCTCAGGATGGTGAACCGCAGGTCTCTAGCAGTCTCAGCACCCACATTCATTTATTTGGTTGTGCAGTGTTGTGATAATCCTGATTTGTAGTGATAAGTAGTGACTACTTGCCGCGGCCAGCACAGTCAAGGAGCAACCTCCGTAAGGAGGACGCGAAGGAGAACGCCCGCTTAGAAAAAATAAGAAGACAGAAAGATGGGGTTGAGAGGATCAGACCTTATTGTCTGATACCAACTTTATTAGGTGTTCAGTATATATAGGATAACATACGTGACTTATGACATCTACTAGGTTACTTTGATCTAGATAATCATTCACCAGACCTTCACCATTGTGTTCAGAACACAATGCCTAGTTACTTGAAGTGCGATAAGCACCAGTGTGCAGAACATAGCTATCAGACATCTTGGAGACACAAAGTCACACATTCTTCAGGGAGGTGGGACAGAGAGCTTAGGGCAATGCCTAGGGGCTCAGCGATATCGCTGAGCAGCTCCCAAAACTTTAACCCTTCACGGGCAGTCCCCCGCAACTACTGATAATAGTTTTGTTTTGTTTTGTTTTTAACAGCTTGCCTTGCAATCTCAAGATACTCATCCATCAGTCTGATCCATATGATTAAAAAACAAAATAAGTTTCTCCTTCAAAGCTAAATAATTGACAGTATCTAATAAATCATTATTTAGAAGTTGGGACTAACATCCCAAACTTACAATATTGAAGCATACTGTGAAAATAACCTTTGACACTTCCTCAGCCTCTTCTTTTTCCCCCTCTTTCATGGGCCCCGGAGTTGGCTCTGTAAAGCAAGAGAAAGTGCCTTTCCCTGTGCGTCTGCAGGTTTGAAACATAGCGCACCTTCACCTTTTCCTCCTCATCAGCTATCCACTGGCCAAGACCCGTCTCACATGTCAGTGTCTCTGAAATATTCCTTCACACGTCCCATCTTCCCACTCCCAGCTCCCAAACGCAGGTCACATTTGCTCCCTCTGTGTCCAGGTAACTCGAGCCCTCCTTGCAGCCCACTGTGGATCATAGTCGCCGGTGTACCTGTCTCCCTCCTGAAGTGAGAGCCTCTGGGTGCACGAGCTGCCCCTTGGCTGTCTTTGTGTAGTGGTAGTGCTCTCAAACACATGTCCAGTTAATATCACCATTATTGCTACTAAATGGAATTAAAACTCATCCAACTTTTTCCTGCTTTTCAACTTTCACCTTTGGGATGTTTTCACTCTAGAAGGGCATTTGAATTTACGGTAGGGGAAACTGGTATCTAAAAGGCTAAGTGAGAATTACAGACTTTCGGGTATTTGAAGGGTCCGTTACCAAGGTTGTGTATCAGGTTACAGTATGTGAATCTCATTTCTAGTTGAAATGAAACCTTCTTGAGGGTAAGGATTGTATTTGTTATTTTGTTTGTAGATCTCCACCAGCACCTCGCGCATATTCTGTACTCAGTAAATACAGGCTGAAATAAATTCACTCAGCAAATTAGGGGACTGTGGCTATGTGATGTCTCTGTGTCTAGCTAATGGTTTGATTTATCCAGCTTTTGCTGGTCTTTATTTATAGGCTGTGCATACAGGGCTGATTTTTGTTGGACATTCGGTGATTGCCAGAGTTTATCTCCAGAACCTGCCCTAGGGAAGGCAAGTGCTCCTCTTTGTCGTATCAATAGAGTACTTAAGACGAGCAAAATTAAAAATATAATGAAATTTTGTTTATTAGATTAAGATTTGTCCTTCCTTCAGTTTAGATTTCTGTATAAGACATTTTTGTTAGGGAAGGATTATTGATATGTGAAAACTTTTGACCTTTGCTGTTTCCAAGGACTATTTTTCCCTTCTGTTAATGTGAGTGAGTGAAGTCGCTCAGTCGTGTCCGACTCTTTGTGACCCCGTGGACTGTAGCCCACCAGGCTCTTCTATCCATGGGATTCTCCAGGCAAGAATACTGGAGTGGGTTGCCATTTCCTTCTCCAGGGGATCTTCCCAACCCAGGGATCGAACCCAGGTCTCTCACATTGCAGGCAGACGCTTTAACCTCTGAGCCACCAGGCCTGGTTCTGTTAATGTACACAGATTTATATTTTTCAAAACCAAAATACATATAATTAATATTTTCTACTTGAATTTGACAGCATGACATCTTCAAGTCAGGTAGCTCTCTACCACAAAAGCCAATTAAACACTTGATATAACAAGTTACCTTCCTGCAAAAGCGAACTTACCTGCCTCCCCCCATGAGGTCTCTATATACAGTGTGCTATATACAGTTGAATACAATTGCCTGTATTCAACTCGACTGTAGGTACTTTGTGAGCAAGGACGGATGGAACCAAGGCAGAGAGGAGAAAACTCTATACTTGAAGCCAAGGATAAGAGAAGCCATTTCTTTTCCTGGCTCAATTAAGACTGTACTGATCATCAAGTCCCATTAACCTAGTGGGTCACTACCTTGCATGTATTAGCAGCAGTCCCACTGTAACGTGTAGTGGTCTTGCCGCGTCATGGACACATTTATGAAGATGGATAACAGTGAAGGTTCAGTGTTAACTTTTATTGTCAGGCAGGCTGTACACGAAACTGGTACTGGCTTTTGCTTTGGTTTATGAGAAGGTTGCCGCGTGAAGAAGACATCACGTAAAACAGCACTGCCAGCAGCAGTATGCTTAGATGCAGTTGTAAGTATAGCAAATAATTACTGATAGATTCATCATCCTCTTGTGCCAGTTCCATACTTTGGATGGGTGGATCCTCTGTACAGTACCTTCCCCTTCCCAAAGGAGTGAGTCCCTCACTTGCTCTCACCTGGGTTAGCATGTTTCTTCAGAGGTTTCCTCTGAACAGTAGCTAGCAGTGTGATGCTGCTCGTCTAAGAAGGGATTGTTAAGTGGTCAACTTGACGGTCCCCTTATCTTGCCACGAGAGCAGCAAGTAATTACCTATTGGTTTTGCCTGAGGGCACACACGCGCACACTCTCTCAAACACACCCCGGAGATGGAAGGACTCTGAAAATCTGGCTCTTGAATATCTGCAGCAGCTCCAAGGAGTAGCAGGTGGTTCTTCTGGAAAATGGCACCTCTAGCTTCTTGCTCAATAGGACTTTTGTCCCCGAGGAGAATAGTCATTGCTTTGCCTCGGCTTTTTAGTTTCAATGCACGTTGGTTTGGTGGAGTTTCTTTTATGCTGTAAAAACTTTCCTTCCCTTTGAAATCTTTGTTTGGTCTCTGTAGTTCCAGTTGCGTCTTAATATGCAAGAAAAGCAGCTGTGTTTTCCTTTAAGCAAATATAATTGTAGGGGAAGGCGTCTCTGTTTATCCCATGGACAACCACATTATGGATAATGCCAAAAAAAAGGAAAGAAAGAAAAAGCTTGGGACCCCAGAGAAATGACGTAGGTCCTTTCAACTCTCTGTAAAGCAGAGGAGTGCTGCCCTTTGTGTGGCCACTGCCTGCAACCAGCACTTTCTTGAGAGCCAGCAGCTGTGGGGAGCTGGGGGCAAACACATGCACAGGAGAAATCGCCACCTTTCTTTCCTCACAAGAATAGATGGGGGCGGCCCGGGCAGCTCTTCTGGTCTGTGTCCCTAGTTTTCAGGCAGCCACATTTCTGAATTTTATGTATGTATTTTTGGCTGCGCTGGGTACTTAATACTGTGCGCGGGCTTTCTGTAGCTGTGGAGAGCGGGAACTACTATAGTTGCTATGCTGGGATTCTTCATTGTGGTGGCTTCTCTTGTTGTGGAGCATGGGCTTAGTTGCCCTGCGGAGTGTGGGATCCTCCTGGACCAGGGAGCGAACTTGTGTCCCCCACGTTGGCAGGTGGGTTCTTAAGCACTGGACCACCAGGGAAGCCCCCCCACATTTCTAATCATAGTTGAACCTACCTCCATTTCAATACTCCAGATTATTTTGAGACTTTATTGAATTAAATTATGGCAAGGTAGAGTCATCCTCTGATCTTCTATTAACTTCTTTATCCAGGGAGATGCTCTGTGCAAGTGTGGGAGGTAGGCTTCTCTCAAGTAGTAGAATAAAAGTTTCCAGGCAGAGGCAGACATGAGTGATTCTTGGAAGCAGAAGGTGGCCCTGGCCCAAGCAGGTTCATCTGATAGCTTCGGCTACCTGGAAGGCTCTATGCCTGGAATGGCTCGAAGTGATCAGGCAGGCCCCTGCCATAAAGCAGGACACACAGCAGCAGCTGAGGAGAGTCACGCTTGGCCCTCCACTGCGGGCGGCAGGCAGGAGACAGTGCCCAGGAACTGTGCTCTCTGAGGAAGGGAGCCAAATTATGAAGGCTGGATGTGAGATGGTGTCATTAAGGGCTTCCTGGAAAGAGAGAGCAATTAAACTCAAAGCCAAATGAACGACTATGCTAATAGATAGGGAATGTTTGTCTCTCAGACTCTGCAACCTCTCCAGGCAAGAATACTGGAGTGGGTAGCCTTTCCCTTCTCCAGGGGATCTTCCCAACTCAGGGATTGAACCCAGGTCTCTTGTATGGCGGGCAGATTCTTTACCATCTGAGCCAGTTCCAGATTCTTTACCAGTTTCACTTTCAATATATAAGGAAGGTGCTCCTTAAAATGCTTGTGCAGGCTCTAGTGACTGTCATGAAACTCTCTTTTAAGCACATACTTTTTTAAAAGGGTGAATGCCGAACCTGAACCTCATGCCAGCTTTAAAAGCAGACATAGTTAAGATCAAGGCTTAAACTTGAATAGGGGCCTACTCTTGTGCTCCCACTCTTTTTCTCCAGGAAGTAAAGAAATAGACTGCTAAGCCCAGATAATTTTTCCTGGCTTTGCGTGCCTTTTGGAGGGATGTGAAATGAGTCAGAAAGGTGTATTGTCTGGTCTCTTCCTCACTTTCAGAAGCCTTGGATTTTGTACAGCAAAGTGCTGGTTGGAAGAAAGCCGGGCTTCCAGTGAGAATCAACATCACACAGCTTTAGCTGTAGGACCACAAGGATGTGTAGAACTGACAGAGTCAAACCCAAGGCTAAGCCTGGAACACCATAGAGACTGGAAGGCTAAGGGATCTGGAGTGCCCTGATTGATTGGTGATGTCTGTCGTTGGCATGCGCATTAAGAGAGTTGCTGGTTTTCCTTTGATTTGCTTTAGAAACCTATATAAAACCTGTTTACCTCCCTTAATCAATAGCACCTCCCCTGAAATAGGAAGGATAGAGAAAGGAAGAAGGAAGAAAGGCTGTGTAGTGCAATTTTAATATCTTTCTCTTTTCACCGTTTACATACGAGCAGGTTTGGGGAAGTGAAATAACCGCAAGACAGGGCTTTTGTGTTTTGTTACCCCTTGTCCTGACATAGCTCCTAGTAGGAAGGCCAGTTTCTTTTTCCTTACTTCAGGTCACCAGAGTACCAGTGGGACCATGACTGGCATTTACTGGGACTTAAAAACGAACTTAGGATTGAAAATACTGTTGGCAAAATGTCTTTAATGTGCAGTCGTATCGGCTGTTTTCTTTATAATGAGTAAGAGAATATATTAACATTGCACTTTGGTTAGCATTTGTAATACATGCAGAGATATTAACCTTCAGTGCATTTCTGAAATAGTGTCTCATGGGTAGAAGCCTTAGTTTACAAGCAGGGAAATAAGACTGCACTCAAATGACCTCTTTCCTAAATACCCAAAGTAGTAAAACTCCATCTGTTAAACGATTCTTCCTTCAGTCTAAATACTGGTGCTTATAGCTAATATTGGAGACTGAAAACTGGTAAAAATTAATTGTATTTGGTAGAAATTAATATTATAATTGATTTATCATTGTTTTGAAAAGGTTAAATGAAAGCATTTAGTACTTAATTTTATTATGTGTGGTTGTGATAAAAATTACCTCATCAGTTCATGCAGTTTGGATAACCAAACTGATCACTTGAGTGTGCCTAGTCACTCAGTTGTATCTGACTCTTGTGACCCTCTGGACTGTAGCCCGCCATGCTCCTCTGTCCATGGGATCTTCCAGGCAAGAATATTATTCAGACCTTACACTGAAATTACAGTCTTGAGCAGCACGTCAAGATCTTCCTCTCTCAAGAATCTTCTTTCCTAACTGAAACAAGTTGCCGGGCATAACCAGCCAGTTTTGGGGTGGTTTACATTGATCAGATTAGGCAGATACGTCTAAAATGTCTACTTTATGATATGCTGTATAGCCACAGCTATTATATACTTCTTACCATGATATGAGATGAAACATACAGTGAAACTCAAAAGTTTACAAGCTTTTACATCATCTTAGTCATGTGCAGTTAACTTCTGAGCAGTAATCAATTGACACATGTCTATTGAGGCTTTATTATGTGCAAGGCCCCAGGTTCTCATACCCTTCACGGCGGCTGCTCACTGAGCACTAGGGAGCCATCATTAATTTCTTGTCAGTATTTACAGAAGAGAAAACCCTTCGGTGCCAAGCTCTCCCCCAGCGCCCACCGTGGCCCGGGCGGCAGGGCCGTCACAGTCAGTACTGTCCTTGGTGGTCTGTTTCGCACCATAAAATGGAAGCATCCTCGGTCCTCTCACATGTCTCCCCGCCCCTGAGTGAGTTCCCTTTGGTGGTTAACGTTTTCGAGGGTGGAGCTAGGGTGAACATCTCACGGCGTGAAGGAGCTGAAAAGTTAGCTGACATTTTTAATTAACGCTGGCACTTCTGGGCCTCCTGCTGAGGACTGCCAGCCTGACTTTACAAAATGACATTTATGACGTGAAGGATATAGAAACTCATGGAAAGTGGCTGAAAACCAGTTTCTGGCCTGTTTGAACACTGGTTTAATGGCAATTGAACTTTAACTGTGTGGTGTTGATTATTCTTGAAATGTCCAGCTTGTTTTAGACAGGACTTTGCTGCCACTAAAGGAAATTAAAGCAGTTTGCTGTCGATTCCGTTGAGTTCCCCCTCAGTACCCAGTCACAGGCAGCAGCCCTGCCACCAGCAGTGGGCGAATCTGTGCCAAGTGAAATTACTCCGAATACAATTCCATTTATTCATAGGCAAAGCTGTTGCTCCCCGTGAGAACGTAGTTGAGAGAAGGAAAGATGTATAGGTTTATGTTAATTATACTCCCCATGCTGGAGGTTTGATTTTAACATGAGTGTGACTTTTTAATCCCTTTATCCGAAACACAGGCAGGAACCTTGTTTGCCACCATCTGAACTGTTTGTGGGCACCTTCAAGCTACATGAACGGTCACCAACTTTCACACGAATTGTGTTCTAAAACTTGGTTTTCAAGTTTGAAAGTGGAAACCCATTTTTCTTTAGAAATAAGCTAATAGCTAAGAGGTTCCCAGAACAACCTCCCAAAGTTTATCTGTTGAGATAATAATAACAATAGTAATAATAGCAGCCACTGTTATTTTGTTAAAATGCTTACCATTTAGCAAGCATTATATTGAGAGCACATGCGTTATCTTACTGACGTTTACAACAGTCTTAAATGTTAAGCGCCCATGAAGAAGTTGCCCTTTAGAGAGGTTAAGCAACTTGCACCAGCTTCCACAGCAAGAGAAAGGTGGAACCCGGGTTTGGATGTAGGTGTTTTAGCTACCTGATTCTGTGTTAGCCATCACAGTAAATGCTGCACGTATAAGCAGTGACTGTATTATGGAAGCTAAATTTGATCATACTGCTTTATTAGAAAAAAGCTCATCTTGATTCCAGTTGGATGTTAGGAACACTTCCCTCCCCAGTGTACTAGTTTGGACACACTTCCTCATACGTCTCCCTTATGCCTGCACATTCGCCTGGGCTAACGTAGTGGTGAAGGGAAGTGGAGAGGGTGCCCTGGTAGCCCTGTAGTGATGGGCCTGGGCAACCGGTGGTGTTTGGCAAAATGCTGTGCCAGGTTCTGGAAATACTGTGGAGACTAAACAGACAGGAACCCTGCCTTCTTGGAGCTTACAGACTAATGGGAGACATGACTAGTCTCCCAAATAACGTGACAGTTATAGCTGTGCTAAGTTCTGTCTATACTATGAGAACATATGATGTGGGAATCCACCATGAACGGTCAGAGATGACCCCTTTTCAGGTTAAGATAATAGGTGTTGGGGGAGCTTTACGGAAGTTCATTTAAGCAGCAAGATCAGCCTGTGTTAAGGCCCCAAGGAAGGAGCATAGCTCTTTTGGGGTTCTGAAAGGAAGCCTGCAGGAAAGCAGAGTGGAGAGAGATGAGATTGGGGTGGGGGAGAACCATGTCCTACTTGGCTATAATTAGTATTAATGAATTTTATCCCAAGAACGGTAGGAAGTGTTTGAAAGATTAGCATTATAACCTGTAAGTTATAAGATTCATTTAAAAGGGGGCACTCCAGTTGTGGTCTTCATAGTGAATTGCAGTAGAAATGAGGCTGGAGGACTTAGAAACTAGCAGAAAACTACCTGTGAGATTTTTAAATATTCCTGGTGGTGGTGGTGACTTGATCTAGAATAATGACGATGGAGAGAAAGAGGTCGATTTCAGATCTATTCTAGAAGTTTAATTGATAAGACTTAGTAATAGATTGGATATGGGGAATGAGAGAAGGGTATATATCAAGGTGATTTCCTGATTTGAGAAGGTCCATCCATTGAGATGGGGAAGAAAGAACAAACTGAGGGTAGAAGAAGGAATTGTTTGATTTTAAACATGTGGCACATATAAAGTCTTCAGTGTGAATAGCAGGAGGCAGTCACCTGTAGGAAGGCAGGTCTGAAGATATAGAATTTGATAGCTGTTAGCACATAAGTGGCATTAAGGCCATGGGAGTGGTTGAGATCATGGTGGAGAGAGTATATAGAGAGAAGAGCAGAGAAACTCCCACATCTGGAGATCCATTAGAAGAAGAGCGAGAGGAGAAACAAGGAAGGAAATGCAGTGTTTACAGAAGCCAAAAGCCCCTTTCACAAGGGGAGAGCAATTTACTCAAGCAAGTCCATGCCAGTGGGTCCTACAAAATATCTGCTAAGAATGGTTGGATTTGGTCACTTGGTGGATGGAAGGTAGAGAGGTGGCTGTCATAAGAATAGTGTTTGCTAGAGTTGGGCTTTCAACAATATGAAAGCCACTAGCCATGGGTGACTGTTTAGATTTAGATTAAGTAAGATATAAAATTTTACCTTTGATGCATTAGTCACCTTTCAGGTGATCAGTAGCAGTACGTGACCTTGACCAGTGTGTTGGGCTGCATAGACATAACCGTTTCCATCACTGTAGGGAGTTCTCGGATTAGCACTCTCCTAGAGAAGGCAAGGGCAACCCATTCCAGTACTCTTGCCTGGCAAATCCCATGGATGGGGGAGCCTGGTGGGCTGCAGTCCATGGGGTTGCTAGGAGTCAGACACGACTGAGCGCTTTCGCTTTCACTTTCACTTTTCACTTTCATGCATGGAGAAGGCAGTGGCAACCCACTCCAGTGTTCTTGCCTGGAGAATCCCAGGGACGGGGGAGCCTGGTGGGCTGCTGTCTCTGGGGTCGCACAGAGTCAGACATGACTGAAGCGACTTAGCAGCAGTAGCAGAGAAGATGGGCAGGCTCATGAAAATGATATAGTAGGGCAAGAAATGGTTATCAGAGAGGCACCCTTTCTCCAAAGTAACTGTAGAAAAGGTGCAGATGCAGATTTGATGATGGGTCAGTGAGGGAGTTGTCTCTTGGTTTCTGTCTTTCTCAGTGAAAACTAGAAATATGATCAGGAGTGCAGAGGAAATGGAAATGGAATGAAACAGTCATTGGAAGGGGACAAGAGTGAATTTACCAGAGAACTGTAGAAACATGGGAGGCAGAAATTAGTGGCTACCTGTGAATTTACCCTGGTTATATGATTTCCCTCCAGAAACACTCACTGGAGAGCTGCATTAAAGGACGATCACATGGCAGACGTTCAGAGACTAGAGCTGTGTACGAAGGCTTAGATTAACACTGCTGAATTGGAACCCTTGGGGAGATGTAAGACTAATGGGGCTCAGCACGGGCAATCCAGTCCAGGACACGAATTGAGAAATGCATTGTTTGGTCCTGCGGCAACACATCATTTTCCCTTTACATAGGAACCATTGAGAGTCCGCCTCTGAAATGCTCGTGTGTGAGGCACGTCATAATCATTTGAAGAATTTGTTTGCAGGAGGTTGTTGTATCTCTGCTTTCATGGTTAGTCTTGTTAATTTCTGTCTCCACAGCAGCAGCTGAGAATGTTAAGCCAATTTGCTATATCTTGCCTGTCCTCAGAAAAATGCCGAAATCTGTTTATGTAGCACAAGAGGTGAGACTGGATGAGGTGTTACGGCATCAATACGAGCACTTTAATCAGAACCGAAAAAAGAAGCGTTTGAACTTTTAAACTAAAGAGTAGTTATGTGGGTGTTCCGTAGATGCACATGTAGTTCACTGTGATTATATATCCCATATAAACTCTTCACTTTTATCTGTTACAAAATTCTTTGGTGGTGTATCCCTCATATAGGGAAATATTAGCTCTTTGAGTTTATAGTATACTTGTCTTACAAAAATTGGTCAGTAGTGTTACCATAGATTAGTTGTTCTTAATGAGTGACCCACCTTCTAAGTTCTTTTCTTTGCCAGTTACCTTGAACATATCTATTTCCCAAATGCAAAGAGTTCCCTGCCCCCCCCCCCTCCATTCCAGGGCCTTTCGAGACTTAAGAGATTAATATTTATAATACTTTCCAAGTTTCAAAGATGTAAGGCACTGGGTACAAAATCATGTTGTTTGAGCACTTAAAAAAAAAAGCCTCAATATTCAAACCTGTTGAAATTGGATTTAGTTCCTATAGAAACTTATCACTGTTGTAGATAGTGCCCTCACCCACGGGTGAAAAATAAAATCAATTCAGAGAATGATTTTATAAGTGTATAACATGGCTTGGGGAGTAGACGTCAGGAATATGTGGAGCCGTGCTCTTTGGCTATTACACTGGCTCATTTCAGATTGCGTTTGAAAACAACCTTGTGTGTGTTGCCATCTGTGCTTCCGTTTGAGGCCAGACTAGGTATAAAGTAGTTTAGTAGAAGTTTCAGTGGAGTCCCTTTCTCCTAATAACATGAGTAGTAGCTGGTGAGAAGGCAAGGGATATGAGACATTTTAAAAATAACATTAGTTACGGGAGGGGAGGGAGAGGGAAGAGTCCCAATTGCCCCTTAAGAAAGGTGGGCATTTGCAGGTTATGCATTTAGTAGAACTCATGTTGATGAGCTCGAAAAGGGTGCAGCTGAGGGCAGACTGTTTGGAGGCTGGTAATAACAGTAGTCTAGGCATGAACTGTAGCTTAACCGAGGGTGATGTAGGGGGAACCGAGGAAGGGTTGAAAGTGAAAGACTTTTCCAAGAAGGAACTAGCAGTCTCAAAGACTTCTTCAGTAGGAAGTATTCAACCAGAACAAAAGAGCAGACATTGAATGCGTGGTGCTGAGCTAACAATACCGCGGTTGGTGGAAAACGGAAGGAAGAGCTTGTTTAGATAAGAAAATGGAAATCAAAGAAACTGGCCATACCCAGTTGTTGCCTAGTCTAGCGGTCTTCAAGATAGAAAGGATACGAGGACTGTCAGATCAAGTCCGTAGCTTCAGAGGGGTAGGGTTACTATCTGCGTATTTTACAAAGAATTGAAACCCCGAGAAGCCCAAGATCACGGAGTTTCTAACTGATGGAGAGCAACTAGAAAACCCATTTCATCACCCACAAAGCAAAAGGAGAGAACCCCCAGAGGGAAGAGTAACTTCCAGAGAAGAACAGCAGGGACAAAGACCTGAGCTCTGGAAATAGCTCCCCTTTACACAAGAGAAGGAGGTTGGGAGAGAGCAATGAGCAAGAGAAGGGACCAGCTCTCTGACAGACAAGAGTCTCACAGATAGAGAAATCTATAGGCTTTGCAAACCCTCAGTGATGTGTGTTATTCCCAATGGCTCGCCCTGTGACTTAAAACAATCGGGCAGTTTCTCTGTCTCATTTCTCACAAGCTTTCTGAGGTTGAATCAGAAGGGCTTGTGCCAAAGGCTGGCGTGTCCAAAGGCATTTCCAGGTTTGCACTCCCATCTCAGCTCTTCCGTCACCAGCACTTGCTGATGCCTTTAGAAGGAAAATCCTTCTTCTTGTGGATTCTTCCCTTTCTTCCAATGGATTTCTTCCCTTACTCATATGAATTGCCATTGCTGTCAGATGATTCATCTAGTTTTGGGGATTTCCTACTGAAAGATTTCCCTTCCACTTTCCATCTCACCAACCCCACTTTTAATATTCTTTACTGTGGACTTCAGCTTTAACCAAGAGGTCTGTTTGTCTCCTTAATCCTATCCACGTCTACCTTCCTTTCTGCCTTCTTGTCTTTCTTTTTAAAGACTCACAGTGGGGCCTTCCTTGGTGGTCCATTAGCTAAGACTCTGTGTTCTTGATGCAGAGGGCCCAGGTTTGATCCCTGGTCAGGAAACCAAATCCTACATCCTGCAGCTAAGACCTGGTGCAGTCAAATAAATAAATAAATAAAGACTGTTGAATCAAAGCACTCCCCTTTTCAAACAGCCTTCCTTTCCACCCAACTTTTGAGTAGTTCACTTCTGCTAATTACTATACTTAATGGAAATTCCTTTATTGCTTACAGAGTATGTCCTTGCTGAAAGTGTTTATGGTTTTCTGATCTGTATGTAAATTTTCATATGAATCTTAAGAAAAAAGTTCATTAGTGACATCACTGCCTCCAAACTTTCTTTTCTTCTTCCGCAGCCTTTCTGTCTTCCTCTTTTCTGTTTGGAGTGCCTTGTTGTCCTGTCTCACTGCCTGGGCCTTTCTTGTTCTTTAAGACTTCTGAATTCGTTCATCTGAGACCTTTTCCAGTCATCTCCAGCCAGCTGTGCTCCCTCCATTCATATTTTTACTGTTCCCAGATGTGCCCCATAAAAGCAGCTCTTATAGGATGAGTATATGTCTCTCTCTCGCACAGACAGACAGACAGACACACACACACAACCTGCTATAGAACAAGCACTCCGTACAGGATGTTGAACTAACCTAATCCCACTGCCTTCATCTCTTTACTGCCCGTTTTCTTATTTACCAATTTCCTGCTGTCTGACTTCTGTCTTCTGCCCTATAGTGAAATTATTTCTCTAAATGGCCGGGGATTGAATTCCACAGCATTTCGTTGGTCTGTACTCTTTTAGCCCTTTTCCTTTTTCCTGAAGCTCTGGTCCCCAGCCTTGTGATGCTGTGTCATCCTGGTTCTTCCCTCCTCTCCGAGTTCTCTGACTGCTCCATCTTCCTTCCCTGTCACCTCCCCCCGAAACAGGGCTGCTACCCAGGGCGCAGGTGTCCCTCCTGCCATCTCTGTCCACACTCCCCGCCTTTTCTTGCTGGGAAGACCCAGTCCATGATGGTGGCCCTGTTCCCAGTGCTGAGCTCTAACTCCATACTCTAGGTCTTGGTGGGTTGTTTCCACTTGGGAACAACATCACTTGAGCACTTTCATTCTTTAAGTCCCCAGGTGTAAGCCATGCTACCGCACAATTGGACTCATCTCACACACTAGGAAAGTAATGCTCAAAATTCTCCAAGCCAGGCTTCGGCAATACATGAACCGTGAACTTCCAGATGTTCTAGCTGGTTTTAGAAAAGGCAGAGGAACCAGAGATCAAATTGCCAACTTCCTCTGGATCATCAAAAAAACAAGAGAGTTCCAGAAAAACATCTATTTTCACTTTATTGACTATGCCAAAGCCTTTGACTGTGTGGATCACAATAAACTGTGGAAAATTCTGAAAGAGATGAGAATACCAGACCACCCGACCTGCCTCTTGAGAAACCTATATGCAAGTCAGGAAGCAACAGTTAGAACTGGAAATGGAACAACAGACTTGTTTCAGATAGGAAAAGGAGTATGTCAAGGCTGCATATTGTCACCCTGCTTATTTAACTTCTATGCAGAGTACTTTGGGTGCAAATCCCTTATGATTATACAGTGGAAGTGAGAAATAGATTTAAGGGCCTAGATCTGATAGATAGAGTGCCTGATGAACGATGGAATGAGGTTCGTGACACTGTACGGGAGACAGGGATCAAAACCATCCCCGTGGAAAAGAAATGCAAAAAAGCGAAATGGCTGTCTCGGGAGGCCTTAAAAATAGCTGTCAAAAGAAGAGAGGCGAAAAGCAAAGGAGAAAAGGAAAGATATAAGCATCTGAATGCAGAGTTCCAAAGAATAGCAAGAAGAGATAAGAAAGCCTTCTTCAGCGATCAATGCAAAGAAATAGAGGAAAAGAACAGAATGAGAAAGACTAGAGATCTCTTCAAGAAAATTAGAGATACCAAGGGAACATTTCATGCAAAGATGGGCTTGATAAAGGACAGAAATGGTATGGACCTAACAGAAGAAGAAGATATTAAGAAGAGGTGGCAAGAATACACAGAAGAACTGTACAAAAAAGATCTTCATGACCCAGATAATCATGATGCTGTGATCCCTAATCTAGAGCCAGACATCTGGAAATGTGAAGTCAAGTGGGCCTTAGAAAGAATCACTATGAACAAAGCTAGTGGAGGTGATGGAATTCCAGTTGAGCTATTTCAAATCCTGAAAGA
>SJYV01001974.1:0-33422 GCA_006410875.1 Neotragus pygmaeus
ATACCATATCACTTATATATGGAATCTAAGATAAGACACAAACATATTTATGAAACAAAAACAGACTTACAGATATAGAAAACAGATTTGTGGTTGCCAAAGGGAAAGGGGTTAGGGAGGAAGGACTGAGAGTTTTGGGATTAGCAGATTCAACCTATTACATATGGATGTATAAACAATCAGGTCCTACTCTATAGCACAGGGAGCTATATTCAATACCCTATCATAAACCATAATGGAAAAGAATATTAAAAAATAGAATGTATATATACGTATAGCTGCATCACTTTGCTGTATAGCAGAAATTAACACAACATTGTAAATCAGTTATACTTCAATAAAAAAATTGATTTTTAAAAAAATTAAAACACCTTATTCAACTGTTACTCTGACTTCCAATCACTAAGATTGTACTCTCTGCCTCCATGGAGGATTGAAAATAGTTCAGAAACTTTGTTGTCTGTCTTTTTAAAACTATCTCCCAAGAATAATATTTTGTAATTTCCATTATTGAAAGATAGTGAAATTCCTTGTTATTAGACAGCTCTGTCTAATGGCTGACCCAACACTGTCATTGCCATCTAAGTATTTTCCCTCCTTGCTAAGCCAATATTTCTTTTTTTCTTATTTGATGGAATATTCATTTACTGTATAAAGGGAGTGGAATAGAACCCATAATATTATGCCCCTCTTAAATAGGAGTGTTTCTGTTAATTTTTCCCTTTTAAAAAGTGCACTTTAATATAAGCATTTACTTATTTTTTATAGTCCACTTGCTTCTAAGAAGTTGTTGTGGTATCTTAATTTGATTTGAGTATGTTATTGAAGTAAATGTTATAACTAAAATGAAAATTGCTGGAAATCCCAGAGAAGTTAAGTGATTTGAATTTGAGACCAGCCCTAAATTTTGTTAGTTTTTCTTCAATGCACTAAATTCTCAATTCATAAGAAATTAGATGCATTGTAATTTGTCTAGGATGAAGTCTTATTTTAGTTTTAGAAGGTTTTTTGTTTGGCATTGTTAGCTCCGTGTTGCCATATCAGTTCCCTCTTGAGTGTAGAAAGCTTCTTTGAGAGCCAAACGCTTACCTTGAGAGTGGGCAGGTCTTGCCTTACTTTGAGAGATACACTTAGAGGATAGAAACAGAATACTGAAACACTGAAGCATTTGAAAACTAGCAGTTCCCAGAATATCTAAAACTCCTGTCTTCAAATGTGATGCAGAATTACCTGGATTACTTAGCCAAAGCAAAAAGAAAAAAAAAATGAGTTGGACAACTTGAACAGAGTCAGTTTAAGAACCAATGTGAACCTAATGTTCGTGACAATTCATTGTGTTAGTAGAAAAGTTGGTGCTATCTTTTTTTCCCCTTTATCTCTTCCTCCCCTGGATGGGAAAAACAGCTCTTGACTCCCCAAGTGGCATTGACTTTTCTGATATCACTGCCAACTCTTTCACTGTCCATTGGATTGCTCCGCGAGCCACCATCACTGGCTACAGGATCCGCCATCATCCTGAACACATGAGTGGAAGACCTCGGGAAGATCGAGTGCCCCCATCTCGGAATTCCATCACCCTCACCAACCTGAACCCAGGCACAGAATATGTGGTCAGCATTGTTGCTCTTAATAGCAAAGAGGAAAGTCAGCCCTTGGTTGGCCAACAATCAACAGGTAACTTGTTTTCCCACCTGCAAAGAAATTCAGAGGACTTTCCTATGCAGGCAGTAGCTTCTGTGACACAGCTTTGTGTTGTCTGAGTCATCATATCTTAAAAAAAATAGATTATGGTTATGAGATAACTTCTTTATTCCAAGAAATTTCTTACTTGAATTAGGTGTATGTGCATTTTTAAGAACTAGAGTTTTATTCGAAAAGTTGAAAATGTTCTGTTTCAAAGTTCTCTTAAAAACAAAATCATTTTAATATAACACTGTAAATTGTTCTTAGGCTATAGATGCTTAAGTACTTAGGGAAGAAGTATCATCATTTCTGTACTTCAGTCTCAAATGGATTAACAAAAAGATATAGAGGAAAGGAAATGCGGCAAATATCACCAATTAGTAAATACCTAAAGACAGGAAACATGGGTGTTCATTATATTGTTTTTATAACTTTTACTTTGTTCCAAAATTTTTTCAAAATAAGAAATTGAGGGGAAAACTCATCAATAAACTTGAATAATCATCTTGCCACGATTTGAACTGTCTCCTTGACCCCTAACCTAGCATTGTTCATAACTTTTAAGTTTGCTGATTTTGTATAGCATTTACATTATTATATGGAGGAAGCATAAAAGCAGTGTTCCAGAGAGTGAACAAAAGGTGGATCGGGGCATCCTTTGAAAGTTACGGATGTGAAAACTTTCCCTTGTATTTGTAGTTTCTGATGTTCCAAGGGACCTGGAAGTCATTGCTGCAACCCCCACGAGCCTGCTGATCAGCTGGGATGCTCCTGCCGTCACAGTGAGATACTACAGGATCACCTATGGAGAAACAGGTGCGTTAGGGAAGGGCTTCTTCACACCCTGATCGAGTCTTCTGTCATGGGTAACCTTAAAGCCCAGTATTGGATGCCTAATTAAAGAAACTTTGGCAAGTCCATTCAGTGGAGCCTTGGTTTTTTTTAAGAGTGTGTAGGAAACATGTATGATATAACTGTTGGCAAAATCAACATTGTTTGTGTAATACTAGAGGGGAACAGTAGAGCTGCGGAAGAAGAATTGTAAATTCACAACTGTATTATCACTGGTGAAATGATAAGTAATTTGTATTTCTCTTCCTTTTACTTTGCTGTATTTTCAAGATTTTATTTAACATGAATGTCTTCCATTAAGATTTTCGAAAAGGACCCCAATATATGAAATTGTGGCTATGCGGGGCCTTTGTTGCTGCACAGGCCTTTTTCTAGTTGTGGTCCACGGGCTTCTCCTTGCAATGGCTTCTCTTGTTGAAGAGCACAGGCTCAGAAGCTGTGGTCCATGGCATGTGTGATTTTTCCAGTGATGTGGGTTCAGGGGTCAAACCCACAAGGTCTCCTGCCTTGGAAGGCAGATTTTTTTTTTTTTTTTAACCACTGAGCCACCAGGGAAGCCCAATATGGGCAGTCTTGAGTTGAGGACTTACCTTCTTTCCCCTTCTAATTTTAACCTACCACATGTTAAAGCTGCAAGGTTAAAATAGCATTTTAACTGCAATTTTTCTCTCAATTTTTACATACTCAAGGCTTACTAAATACATAAGTAAATATACTTTTCTGTCCAGGATCTGTTAATAGCACTCTTTAAAAGTGAATGAGCAAAGGCATAACTTACATGCTGCTCTCAATATGCTAATTCAGCAACTCAGCAATCCCCAAGTGTCTGTCAGTCTCTCACACTTTGAACTAATCCCGTTTCAAACAGGAGGGAGTAGCCCTGTCCAGGACTTCACCGTGCCTGGGAGCAAGTCTACAGCTACCATCAGTGGTCTTAAACCTGGAGTGGACTACACCATCACTGTCTATGCTGTCACTGGCCGTGGAGACAGTCCAGCAAGCAGCAAGCCCGTTTCCATCAATTACCGAACAGGTACTTATCTTCCTCTTGGATGACCCAGGCTCATTTACTCAAAAAGTTTTTACAGTGTTCTCCCAAAGTGTTTTCCTCCCTGTGGAATCGATTTTCTTTTGTAAAAAAATGAAGCAACAGCTACAGAGTTTTGAACCAGATATTATAAGAAGCACTCCAAGGGCAGGGATTTTTGTGTTTTGTTGATTGCTGTATTTTGTGTGCCTGTAATACAGACAGGCACAGAGGATGTTCAGTAAATATTTTTTAATGAATGAGTAGATGAGCTGATAAGATAAGGAGATAAGTCTCTATAGGAAATATAATTTCTTTGTGAATGAAACAGTCATATTGAAAATAGGCAATTTATCATGATCCAGCTCTCAAAAGTTCTCTCTGCATCTGCAAAATAAACATCTAAGAGTCATTAGTAGTAGTAACAGATTATTCTGTCTGTACCAGAACTGGAGACAAAAACTAGTCTAGTCTTGTCCCTAGGAGCTGGGGCTTCATTGGTTTCTCTTGGTTTTTATTTGTAGAAATTGACAAACCATCCCAGATGCAAGTGACTGATGTCCAAGACAACAGCATTAGTGTCAGGTGGCTGCCTTCAAGTTCCCCTGTTACTGGTTACAGAGTGACCACTGCCCCTAAAAATGGCCCAGGACCATCGAAAACGAAAACTGTAGGTCCAGGTAAGAAGAGCCAACATCTCACATACATCAGGATAAACAGAGTAGGACCACATGATATGTTTTTGTAAATAAATGACCAGCTGGCTCTGAGTACTGTACCGTCAAAAGTTTCCTCATTTGTGAATTTGGGGCTCAAGGTTGTTACCAACTCCCTATACAGTAGAAGTTTTAGGAGGCGTGCAATTCTGTTTTTATATGTGTAGTAGTGTTTGGTGTGCATATCTTAAATTACTAGATTCATCTTTGTGATTTTGTTTATCATGCACATTAAGAAGAGACAGATGGGCCTAGCTGACTTTTAAAGATTCTTTTAGCTCTTGTTTCTGTTTTCATATAAAACAATTGTGAAATTAGGATCCTCAGGTGATATCTTAAAGTCCAGTTAGTTTTCATTTTTTCAAGAGCAGCATCATTCATTGTTGGCCCTATCATATTCAATTTTAGAGTTTAGCCTTTGGTGTACTTCACTCCAATATGGTAATTTGTATTAGCAATGAACATGTTTGTCCAAGAGGAAATCCATGCGTGAGTCCTCTCATATTTTCATGATAATTCCACAAATGAAAATTCCTGGCCACCACACATTTATTACTGAATACTGAAAGTCCTTGGTTGTCATAATGAATGACGTAGAAGCTGCATTTGCTTTTCACTCCCTTTGCAGATCAAACAGAAATGACAATTGAAGGCTTGCAGCCCACAGTGGAGTATGTGGTCAGTGTCTATGCTCAGAATCAAAATGGAGAGAGTCAGCCTCTGGTTCAGACAGCGGTGACCAGTACGTAACCAGTGTCTGTTTTCCATGTTCAAAGTCAAACTTTGTTCTTAGGTGTCTGGATACCTAGTTTGTATCTTGAGCTGAGCCCATTGCAAACATTTTTCCTTCTCAGTGATGAACATACAGGGAAAGAAGTTGGGGAACTATCATAGTTAGTTGTGCTATGCTTTGAATTGCTTTTGCTCAAATGGCCTCAGCAAAATCTTATTAGCCTATAGCAAATCTATAAAATGTTGTGCTTGCGCCTCCTTTTCGACAGCTGGATGGTAAAGTTGATTAAAGTTTGCCACATGAAGCTATTATGTTTGGAGCATTTGTGTGGCTGGACCAATGTTTAATTTAAATACTCAATGGCGGGGGTTGGGGGGGGAGTTAAAGATTATAACAATCTAAATCTAACATTTAAAATCAACTTTACCACTTCAAGTATAAAAAAATCCAGATCTGTGAGACTAACATCACATTGGCAAAACAAATCTTGGTAGAATATCCTAAAATGTATATAAATAAATCCTCATTTGGGGACATTTTGCAGGGAAGACACGCATCTCACATACACTTATGTTTTAGTAAGTGATGCGACATTAAATATTTTCTGAACCAAAAAGCCTTAAGCAAGGGTCAAGTAATTTTCTGTTTAATAGTGGGTTAATTGGAATTAATTCGTCAAAGAAAAAATGGTATCTGTAGAACTGCTTTGCATGTTATCAAAATGCTTATTTCACAACTTGCTTTTCACATAACCTCTTACCATTAATTTGCCTAACAGACATTGATCGCCCTAAAGGACTGGCATTCACTGATGTGGATGTCGATTCCATCAAAATTGCTTGGGAAAGCCCACAGGGGCAAGTTTCCAGGTACAGGGTGACCTACTCGAGCCCTGAGGATGGAATCCATGAGCTATTCCCTGCACCTGATGGTGAAGAAGAGACTGCAGAGCTGCAAGGCCTCAGGCCGGGTTCTGAGTACACAGTCAGTGTGGTTGCCTTGCACGATGATATGGAGAGCCAGCCCCTGATTGGAACCCAGTCCACAGGTATATCGTTCATTGCACCACTGAGTGCTCGTGGGAGCAGTGGCTTTATGCCCTGCTGAGTGCATTACACTTTTATCAGGCTATTGATTCCCATGTAAGGGGGTACCCAGAAACACAGCCTCTCTATTAGGAAAGCCCCTCTTTAAAGGAGAACAGTAATAAGCAGTGAAGTGCAGGTGACATAGAGAAATTCTAATAATAGGAAATTTTGGAGTGGCTTGGCTTACTACCAAGACCATAAAGCAAGACATTTGAAGTTAACATGAAAAGTGTCGATTATTTCTTGTCTCCCTGTGGTTATGCTCACTGTGTATAAAAGAAAGAAATCTGGCATCTTAGAGCTTACTCTCAGAAAGGAACCCAAACTGAGCCATTTCACAGTAGCAGGATTCTGAGAAAACATGGGTAAGCCCTTCCTTCTCTGGTTAGAGATCATATGCTCAGTGTATAATTTTGCTTGAAGGCCTACGAATCAGATGCATAGGCAAGAGCTGGTAGGGCAGATGCTTTCCACCATGCCTTGTCTTCTTGTGCTTTGTCTCTGAAGCAGCGTGGAATGCTAAAGATGTCCCCTTGTGACAGCATAAAACCTGGAGATGACAACCTGTATTACTGCTCTCTGCTCGTCTTTTCTGCTTCTGTTGTGAGCCAGTTTTCTCCCTATGCTGCACCACGGAGCATACTTCAGATTTAGCAGTGATATCTTCCATTGGGTCCAAATAAAGAGAATAAAAACATACTTCTATCTTTGGAATGGAATACTCTGAAATGGTTTTCTGCACAAAGATAATTTTTTGTCAGAAAGGGGCTGCTGCTCATCTTCCCTTAGAAATGGAAAATCAACCCTAGTGGTCAATAAACCAATGTGACTTTTTTTTTTTTAATTCGTTAAGGGAAAGGAAAAAAAAAAAAAACCTACTAAAACCTAAATTCTCTTAGATTGTTGGCATTTACCCAGATGTTTTCAGTGATCCTGAGCATTGCTGGATTAAAAAGCACTTTGTCTTTCAGCAAGCATTTTCTTCATTTTGCATCCCCTTTTGTACTTTTCTATACTGAATCTTTGCTTGAGTAGGGTACCTACCAAACCAAACAAGCACAACCTATGTACTCGTTGGAATTCACTTTATTTTTCCCCTCCCCGCATTTATATAAGATAAACTCTAATCGATAACCATCCCAACAGCCATTCCGGCACCAACCAACCTGAAGTTTACTCAGGTGACACCAACCAGCCTGACCGCCCAGTGGACGGCACCCAATGTTCAGCTCACTGGGTATCGGGTGCGGGTGACCCCGAAGGAGAAGACTGGACCGATGAAAGAAATCAATCTTGCTCCCGATAGCTCATCTGTGGTTGTGTCAGGACTCATGGTAAGAAGTGTCTGTTTTTCACTGGAGTAAAGAAGTAGGTCATCTCTTACACAGTTGACAGTGGTGGAAATAAAATGTCATAAGAAATCTGTGTTCTTTGCTGTCAGATTAATTTTGTCATAATTTTGTATCAAGTAGAATGAAGCTTTTCCAGAGGACTCATAGGGACAGGATTTTATGAGGAGCACTGGATGTTGCATAGCTCTTACATGTATTCTGTTTATTTTAAAATATTGTGTGTGTGTGTGTGTGTGTGAGTGTGTGTGTGTGTGTGTGTGTGTGTAGTGGGGGGGGCAATTTATATAACCATAGGCTGAATGCATAAATCCATTTTATTTATGGCTTTTCTGAGTGTTATTACCCTTGAAAGAAATATTCTCCAATTTTTACCAATGCAGCCTAATACTACTTCCTGAAGTCATGACTTTTTTTAACCTCTAGAGGTACATACAAAGAGCTAGCCAGGTACCTAGGAGACTAGTGTACTTCTTAACATAAGGCCAATTTCAGGAGAAACTACAGAAAGAGGGTTCAGAGATGAGACTATTCTCTTCCTCTCTATGATCAGACAAATTCATGATTTGTACCTTTCAAGTCACAAAAGAGAAAACAGGTTAATAGCATTTTTCTCATTTTGTGTCAGCTGAGTGGAAATATCTAAATTATAGCTTACTTGGGCTTAACCCTCAATACATTTTTAAATTCATGTAGTTAACTATGTTGTTGATCACCTGCAAATTAAGCTAAGAATGTACAGTTCTGCAGTTTTCGCTAGCTTTGTCTTTTTCTTTTCTAACCATTGCATTTTTTTGATGGCTGGAGTGAAAATTCCCGAGCTTCAGAATATCTCATTGCTGAAGCTTACCGTGCCCTTCTTTCTAGGTTGCCACCAAATACGAAGTGAGTGTCTATGCTCTTAAGGACACTTTGACAAGCAGACCAGCTCAGGGAGTCATTACAACTCTGGAGAGTGAGTAATCAAACTTTTTAGTGTTAGTTGACTTTCTTTATAAACAAAAATTAAAGAATGGCAAATGCTTTCCAGATTACTAAGTTAACAATGAAATGATTCCCGGTTTGGAAATTGATTAGCTTGCCTATCTTTTTGAGTTACTTCTGTGGCCCTCTCCAGAAAGCGGTGTACTGGCACGTACATAGAATCACTTCATGGTGTGATAGTGTTAGTGCAATGAACTAGGACTTACACTTAGTTATGTTCTACTGGTTAGAATTTGTTTTCATAGGGTGAAGGTTGGGGAGGGCATGCTGGCTTCTCTTATATCTTAACAGTGTAGTAAGTATTAGACGATGGTGGCCCAGATTTTAGTTTTCTGCCATATCAATAACCCACAGTTATTCTCTTTCAGAAATCAAATAAAGTGTCAAAGTTTTCTGATCTACAAAACAGGGAAGGCATCATACCTGTTGAGAAAAAATATGAATCCTTGTAAGAATGACAAAATACTAGCAATATATTATTATATATATTATATACACACATATATAATTTATATGCCTTCCTTATGTTACTACATATATTTTATATTGTGATAACAATAATTTTAACACTTGCTGAGGTATTTATAGATATCTAAAGCCAGCCTTGGAAAACACTGGCCATATCTATAAAGCTTTTCATTTCTCAAAAAAAAAAAAAAAAGATATATGAAGTGAATATTTTCTTTTTTCCTGATTACTGGCAGCTTTTCTCTCTGGTTGCCACAGGAGAAAATCTACACATTATTAGTAATATATAAAAATGGATATATTTGGTATATAAAAAATAATGTAATATCAAAACTTAACTATATGCGCCAGCCAGGCACTAATACTAATCTATGGCTATCACCCCATGTAGATGTCAGCCCTCCAAGAAGGGCCCGTGTGACAGATGCTACCGAGACCACCATCACCATTAGCTGGAGAACTAAGACTGAGACGATCACTGGCTTCCAGGTTGATGCTATCCCAGCAAATGGCCAGACTCCGATTCAGAGAACTATCAGGCCAGATGTCAGAAGTTACACCATCACAGGTCTGAGAACCCACTCTTCTGACCACATCTGTTAACTGCAATTCACAGCAGAAATTAGCTTATTAGTTTTTCTACCACTTACACTGATTAAATTTATCTTCAGTGTTTTACGATAACCCAGCTCTATTGTTTACAACCTGTTTTCATCTTGTGATCAAAAATTTTGTCCTGCAAATGCCTGTTTTTGCTACTGTTTGCCAGAGAAATGGCATAAGTCCCATTCAACTAATTTGATCTTTCACCAGTGAACCCTTTCTTATGGAAAAAAAAAAAAATTATACATAATGTTTGACATCCAAAAGAAACTCAGAAAGAATGTATAGTTCTTAACATTTATGTAGATTTTAAAGCAAAATTAAATTTAAAAAGGAAACAGTACTATTTCACAGAGATCGAAGTTGTTGTCAGAGAATGTTTAATATCTGGGTCAGTTTAGAACTTTTTGAGATTTAAAGTACTGATCTCAGTTACCAACCAGTGACCATCAGATTAAAACACAGATAATAGGTCCTCACCCCTATTTATCACCAAAATGGCCACTTTTAACACAGCATTTTTGTATTTTAAAATTTATTTTAGGAAGTGTCTTTGTGTGCATCAGTGCCTTTCTTTTGAGATATACTTCTTATGGACAGTTAACACCCATACCATGCTTTAATTTATTCAATTTGAACCACTTTAGTGGTTTGTATAAATAGGCAACGATAGGAAGAATCATGAAAATCACAGATGAGTTTGAAAATTTTCCTAGTAAATGGAGATCAGATAAAAATCATCTCTTTACCAATTTCAGGTTTACAACCTGGTACTGACTACAAGATCCACTTGTACACCTTGAATGACAATGCCCGGAGCTCCCCTGTGGTCATCGATGCCTCCACTGGTAACTACACTTTCTACTGGAGAAATGCCCCTTTATATGTATATGTGATCAGTCATGTGGACCCGAGCAACAAAAATGAGGTTGATACTTCTGTATCAAGATCACAGTGAATCATTTTTACAGTTTATAGAATTCTTAGATTCTCTCAAGTCCATTTTTAAAGGCTACGAAAATGAATAAATGGTTATTCATTTTCTTAAAAGAGACCTAATTTTGTTTTCTTTTAGCCATTGATGCACCATCCAACCTGCGTTTCCTGGCCACCACACCCAACTCCCTGCTGGTATCATGGCAGCCACCCCGTGCCAGGATTACTGGTTACATCATCAAGTACGAGAAGCCTGGGTCCCCTCCTAGAGAAGTAGTCCCTCGGCCCCGCCCCGGTGTCACAGAAGCTACTATTACCGGTATTGCTGCATCCATGCTACCATTTTCCTTTTTACTCTTTGGGACACACAGAGTGCTTTGCAGACTGCAACTGTGTCTTTGGTGCTCTCCCATCAGATCAAGAAGCCCATTTCTGATCACTTCAGAGGGCATTGTCTATACAGGAGCTGTTAAGCGCAATGCATCTCAGAAGTCAGGAATTCATGAAAATGCAATAACCTCAGTACTGTCATAATGGTATTCTGGAATCTTTTTATTTGCTCTATGTTTGCCAAACATGTATCAGTTCTTCATAGAAAAAGATATTTTTCAAAGCAAATTACCAAATGCCGATACTATTCTCTTACTTGGCAACCTAAAGAAAGATAAAGCTAGAAGATTTGCCAGAGTGCCACCTCTCATGACTTTCATTATCCAGTTTCCCAGGATAGGTCTCGAGGCAAATTGATTCTCATACTGGAGAGTGTGCTTGGGATGGGGAATAAGAGATCATACGCCTCTGGTATCATTTTTGTCTGAGAAATTAAAACTATATGTATATAGGGTATCATCTTGACTTAAAATATCCTATAGAACACACAGGTACCAGGAGACACTGCTTTTTTAGAAACTTTGGAGTTAGGAAAACAGAATCAGATATGGAAGGCGTTGATTTGGATACTTCCTACCAGGACCACACAAAGAGTGATCATTCTTTCCTGCAGAGCACTTTCTGTAGTCTGACTTTTCATTCATCCTGCCACTGAGAGTGGTCTAGCCTAGGCACTAAATAGATTCATGTATGCAGTCTGCATTGATTACTCCTAAATGTGTATTTCGCTGGCAGTGTCCAATGCTGATAGGTTTTCTTGAATTCAAAGAGCAGATGAGACAACATGTTAAAAGAATACCCCAGAGAAGTTAAAGTGCTTATTCGGGTGTCAGATTTGATTGGAAGATAATTAATTTGCTAAGTGCCCATTGTATACAGAGTATTTGAGTGTTTACAGAAGCAAAGCAAAGTCTCTGTTGCCTTTCAAGAGGCCAGCGACCAGCTGAAGAGAGGACACTTGCTTTAGAGATCATTTGATGAGCTGAGCCCACAGATGTAATGGGATGATTTGTCCTTCCATCAGGTCTGGAACCAGGAACAGAGTACACAATCCAAGTCATTGCCCTCAAGAACAATCAGAAGAGTGAGCCTTTGATTGGGAGGAAAAAGACAGGTAACGAGCACCTTCTGGGTAATTGGGAGCTGGCCATGACAAAACTAATTGCAGATGATTTATCCTGCAGTGCAAAAATGCTCCAGGTTTTGATGTATTTCTCATGGAACTTTTTTTTCTCTAACAGCCTAGCATGTATGTTGTGCTTTTTGATAGCGAGAATGACCTGACCATCTGCAGAGTTCAGTTTCATTTTTTTCCTAGCCAGTCAATAGAAAGACCTTTTATTCATCTTTAGAAAGTTCAAACCAGATATTAGAATGTAAAAGCCAAGTTTCGATCATTGCTGTTCGTCTGTATGTTCTTTTGGAGTTAAAAGTGTTTTTATAAAAAGTGGGGAGGGAAGAGAAAACTCTTTCTCATTTGTCTTTATTTACTATTTGGTTTCTGAAGCTTGAACTAAATAATGTCTTACTTTTTATCCAATTTCAGTGTAATTTGAAGAAAATGCTTTATTTATGCTGATAGAATTTTTAAATGAATTTTATGTTACGTGTTTTAACCTAAACATTTGAAATGATGAAAAACTACTGCACCAAGCCTCTGATATTCTCATACTTCAGATGCTGATATAATTAGTCTAGATTCTAGTTATTATAACATGATTCTCAAGTGAGAAAGAGGGGAAAGAAGCCTGCATATTTCAGTTCCATTAGGCTTAATTCGAGCAGAGGCAGCTTTTATGTGGCTTAGCGTTTCAAAGCTTTGTATGATAAATTCATACTAACACTTTTTTTCCTTCTAAACTATAAAGAAAACTTTGAGAAAAATCATAAAGATTTCTTTCTGGGGAAAAAAAGTGTTTTGTGATTTAAGAACTGCTAATTTTTTAGGAGCTTTGATTAGATTGTAAAATAGTCGTTGTTGCCTGAATTGATAATGACTTCCTGAGGCTACTTCTGGGAGCTTAACACGCTTTGCTTTTTTGGCTCTAACCTCTCTTGGCTAGATGAGCTCCCCCAGCTGGTAACCCTTCCACACCCCAATCTTCATGGACCAGAGATCTTGGATGTTCCCTCCACAGTTCAAAAGACCCCTTTCATCACCAACCCTGGGTATGACATTGGAAACGGTATTCAGCTTCCCGGCACTTCTGGTCAGCAGCCCAGTCTTGGGCAACAAATGATCTTTGAGGAGCATGGTTTTAGGCGAACCACACCGCCCACAACGGCCACCCCCGTAAGGCATAGGCCAAGACCGTATCCGCCGAATGTAAATGAGGAGATCCAAATTGGTCATGTCCCCAGGGGAGACGTAGACCATCATCTCTACCCTCATGTTGTGGGACTCAATCCAAATGCTTCTACAGGACAAGAAGCTCTCTCTCAGACAACCATCTCATGGACCCCATTCCAGGAAAGCTCTGAGTATATCATTTCATGTCATCCAGTTGGCATTGATGAAGAACCCTTACAGGTAACTCATGTTTCCTTTTACTTCTGGGACACTTGGGGAAAAAGAAAGTAGGCTACTGAAATGACCAGTGCTCTGATGTCCAGTGACCCTACTTCTAGGACCTCTTAGAAATGTGATTAAGTCTTGATATTTTTTTGATTGGAGTTTAATTGCTTTACAGTGTTGTATTAGTTTCTGCTGTACAGCAAAGTGAATCAGTTGTATGTATACATTTATCCCTTTAAGTCCTGATTTTTTTTTTTTTTAAATCTTAAGATGACTCTACTTTAAAAGATGTACCAGAGTGTCATTAGCTTTCATTTACTGGAGAGAATAAAATCACTTCTGTTACTCTCAATTGTTTGAGGTTCCACAGTAATATAGACAAAGAAATGATCTTAGAAGAGAGAGAGATCCTGCCTGAATTGACTTTTGTTTAGGAAGGGCTCAAATGCTATCCTTATGGTTTGTCCTTGAAGAATCAAATCCCATTACCTACCTTATGTCAAAGGAGAAAGACCTTGGCTGAAGGTGTGCTTATAAGTGATTGATTCGCTGACTAAAATTTCTCTTGTTTTGCTGATATTAGTTTTTACTGTTTTCTTAGTTTTAGAAAGTGGCAGAATTTTAAAAACTGAAGACTTATGAGCTTAGAAATATGAGTTTGAGGATTTGCCCCTCAAACAGAGTGTTTGCAGGACCCCATGTTGGAGTCAGATGCCACTTGGGTAGGATGAATGTCTCCCAGATAGCACAGTGTCCCCCTTTTATGTGAGGGGGATGGCCAGGGCTTCCACTGGGCTTGCCCAGACTTGCAACTAAAGTAGAAGAAAGAGGAGGCCGTCTCTAGAATTAGTGAGGGTTCCCGGTAACCATGGAGCACACAGGGTGGATCTGGGGCAGGAGAATCTTGCAGATAGAAACGACCCCTCACTTAAGTTCCATTTCTCTCCGTGGGCGGTTGGGACCTTTGCACTCTCCATTTTTATTTGTCTCCCTTTGCTTGTTTACACAGAAGGGGTTTTGAGAAAAGAATAGGGGAAGTCGTGTCAATTCCTCACTATAACACTTTCTCCCCCACTTTGGATATGCTAATCATTGCAGTTCCGAGTTCCTGGAACCTCTGCTAGTGCCACCTTGACGGGCCTTACCAGGGGGGCCACCTACAACATCATAGTGGAGGCGGTAAAAGACCAGCAGAGGCAGAAGGTTCGCGAGGAGGTGGTCACCGTGGGCAATTCTGGTATGTGAATGTCCGGGTTATTGGGCACACTGTGGGCCAGCCCAGTGATGCTTCTTCAAGTGACTGTTCTTTTCCTCTTTTTGTCTTTTGACTTCGGGAAATAATTCCATGAAGAAAATGAGCAACTTTAAATTCCATCCTTTTTCCCTCAAAGTATCCTAGTATGTTTGAAAATACATAAGAATAAGAAAGAGAGTCTCAAACATGATGTGGTGATAGGCCTGGAAGGGACTTCAAGTATTGTTTAGTCCAACACTCTGAGTTCCCGCCAGGTGTGATACAGGACACAAGTCTCCAGTTCTCTGTTCCCAGACCCTCTTCATCTTACTAGGTTGCTGCTCCTCAATAATGTTTAAGTATGGAAAGGACTGAAGGTGAAAGGGTTACTTGCTTCAGTCATGTCTGACTCTTTGCAAGTCCATGGGCTGTAGCCCACCTGGCTCCTCTGACCATGGAATTCTCCAGGCAAGCATACTGGAGTGGGTTGCCATTCTCCTCTCCAGGGGATCTTCCCAACCCAGGGATTGAACCTGGGACCCAGGTCTCCCATATTGCAGGCAGATTCTTTACTATCTGAGCCACCAGGGAAGTCCTGGTGATTACCTGTAAAGGAAATTCCTTATCTGCATGTATCAGTGCCTGCTGGGTTTGTCCCTGATGTAAAATGCTACCAACTCCTATTTCTGTCCAAAGAGTTCCCTTATTCCCACATTATTTCATGATTGTGTGTGTATGCTTGGTTGCTCACCTGTTTCTGACTCTTTGTGACCCCATGGACTGTAGTACATCAAGCTCCTCTGTCCATGGGATTTCCCAGGCAAGAATACTAGAGTGGGCGGCCATTTTCTCCACCAGGGGCCCTGACTCAGGGATTGATTGAACCTGCATCTCATGTGTTGGCAGGCAGATTCTAGCCCATATTTCAAGACTGTAGAAGCCCAAAACTGCAATAGAGGTTAAATGGTCATTGACTCTTCTTTATAGCACCTGGATATTTGTTTGTTTTTGCTTTTTGGCCATGCCTTGTGGCTTGCAGGATCTTAGTTCCCTGACCAGGGATTGAACCCAGGCCACGGTAGTGAGAGTGCCAAGGCCTAACTACTGGACCACTGGGGAATTCCCTAGAAAATCCTTTTAAACCAGTAGTGTATCAGCTGGCTTTTCAAACTGCGACCAGAAACATGACAGAGAATAATCAGAACCATGAATCTTCTCAACGGAGAGTTCTCTATTTCCTATTAACAGGGAGTGCTAAATTCTATCTGCCCAATGATAGGTTTTATTTCTATGGCCAGATACTTAACCTCAACCTCAGACTTCTTTCTCATTTGACAGATGACTGTGTTCTTTTACATATAAACTCCTATGAATTAGCAGGTTTTTTTTTTGGGGGGGGGNATTTGGTTTCTGAAGCTTGAACTAAATAATGTCTTACTTTTTATCCAATTTCAGTGTAATTTGAAGAAAATGCTTTATTTATGCTGATAGAATTTTTAAATGAATTTTATGTTACGTGTTTTAACCTAAACATTTGAAATGATGAAAAACTACTGCACCAAGCCTCTGATATTCTCATACTTCAGATGCTGATATAATTAGTCTAGATTCTAGTTATTATAACATGATTCTCAAGTGAGAAAGAGGGGAAAGAAGCCTGCATATTTCAGTTCCATTAGGCTTAATTCGAGCAGAGGCAGCTTTTATGTGGCTTAGCGTTTCAAAGCTTTGTATGATAAATTCATACTAACACTTTTTTTCCTTCTAAACTATAAAGAAAACTTTGAGAAAAATCATAAAGATTTCTTTCTGGGGAAAAAAAGTGTTTTGTGATTTAAGAACTGCTAATTTTTTAGGAGCTTTGATTAGATTGTAAAATAGTCGTTGTTGCCTGAATTGATAATGACTTCCTGAGGCTACTTCTGGGAGCTTAACACGCTTTGCTTTTTTGGCTCTAACCTCTCTTGGCTAGATGAGCTCCCCCAGCTGGTAACCCTTCCACACCCCAATCTTCATGGACCAGAGATCTTGGATGTTCCCTCCACAGTTCAAAAGACCCCTTTCATCACCAACCCTGGGTATGACATTGGAAACGGTATTCAGCTTCCCGGCACTTCTGGTCAGCAGCCCAGTCTTGGGCAACAAATGATCTTTGAGGAGCATGGTTTTAGGCGAACCACACCGCCCACAACGGCCACCCCCGTAAGGCATAGGCCAAGACCGTATCCGCCGAATGTAAATGAGGAGATCCAAATTGGTCATGTCCCCAGGGGAGACGTAGACCATCATCTCTACCCTCATGTTGTGGGACTCAATCCAAATGCTTCTACAGGACAAGAAGCTCTCTCTCAGACAACCATCTCATGGACCCCATTCCAGGAAAGCTCTGAGTATATCATTTCATGTCATCCAGTTGGCATTGATGAAGAACCCTTACAGGTAACTCATGTTTCCTTTTACTTCTGGGACACTTGGGGAAAAAGAAAGTAGGCTACTGAAATGACCAGTGCTCTGATGTCCAGTGACCCTACTTCTAGGACCTCTTAGAAATGTGATTAAGTCTTGATATTTTTTTGATTGGAGTTTAATTGCTTTACAGTGTTGTATTAGTTTCTGCTGTACAGCAAAGTGAATCAGTTGTATGTATACATTTATCCCTTTAAGTCCTGATTTTTTTTTTTTTTAAATCTTAAGATGACTCTACTTTAAAAGATGTACCAGAGTGTCATTAGCTTTCATTTACTGGAGAGAATAAAATCACTTCTGTTACTCTCAATTGTTTGAGGTTCCACAGTAATATAGACAAAGAAATGATCTTAGAAGAGAGAGAGATCCTGCCTGAATTGACTTTTGTTTAGGAAGGGCTCAAATGCTATCCTTATGGTTTGTCCTTGAAGAATCAAATCCCATTACCTACCTTATGTCAAAGGAGAAAGACCTTGGCTGAAGGTGTGCTTATAAGTGATTGATTCGCTGACTAAAATTTCTCTTCTTTGTTTTGCTGATATTAGTTTTTACTGTTTTCTTAGTTTTAGAAAGTGGCAGAATTTTAAAAACTGAAGACTTATGAGCTTAGAAATATGAGTTTGAGGATTTGCCCCTCAAACAGAGTGTTTGCAGGACCCCATGTTGGAGTCAGATGCCACTTGGGTAGGATGAATGTCTCCCAGATAGCACAGTGTCCCCCTTTTATGTGAGGGGGATGGCCAGGGCTTCCACTGGGCTTGCCCAGACTTGCAACTAAAGTAGAAGAAAGAGGAGGCCGTCTCTAGAATTAGTGAGGGTTCCCGGTAACCATGGAGCACACAGGGTGGATCTGGGGCAGGAGAATCTTGCAGATAGAAACGACCCCTCACTTAAGTTCCATTTCTCTCCGTGGGCGGTTGGGACCTTTGCACTCTCCATTTTTATTTGTCTCCCTTTGCTTGTTTACACAGAAGGGGTTTTGAGAAAAGAATAGGGGAAGTCGTGTCAATTCCTCACTATAACACTTTCTCCCCCACTTTGGATATGCTAATCATTGCAGTTCCGAGTTCCTGGAACCTCTGCTAGTGCCACCTTGACGGGCCTTACCAGGGGGGCCACCTACAACATCATAGTGGAGGCGGTAAAAGACCAGCAGAGGCAGAAGGTTCGCGAGGAGGTGGTCACCGTGGGCAATTCTGGTATGTGAATGTCCGGGTTATTGGGCACACTGTGGGCCAGCCCAGTGATGCTTCTTCAAGTGACTGTTCTTTTCCTCTTTTTGTCTTTTGACTTTGGGAAATAATTCCATGAAGAAAATGAGCAACTTTAAATTCCATCCTTTTTCCCTCAAAGTATCCTAGTATGTTTGAAAATACATAAGAATAAGAAAGAGAGTCTCAAACATGATGTGGTGATAGGCCTGGAAGGGACTTCAAGTATTGTTTAGTCCAACACTCTGAGTTCCCGCCAGGTGTGATACAGGACACAAGTCTCCAGTTCTCTGTTCCCAGACCCTCTTCATCTTACTAGGTTGCTGCTCCTCAATAATGTTTAAGTATGGAAAGGACTGAAGGTGAAAGGGTTACTTGCTTCAGTCATGTCTGACTCTTTGCAAGTCCATGGGCTGTAGCCCACCTGGCTCCTCTGACCATGGAATTCTCCAGGCAAGCATACTGGAGTGGGTTGCCATTCTCCTCTCCAGGGGATCTTCCCAACCCAGGGATTGAACCTGGGACCCAGGTCTCCCATATTGCAGGCAGATTCTTTACTATCTGAGCCACCAGGGAAGTCCTGGTGATTACCTGTAAAGGAAATTCCTTATCTGCATGTATCAGTGCCTGCTGGGTTTGTCCCTGATGTAAAATGCTACCAACTCCTATTTCTGTCCAAAGAGTTCCCTTATTCCCACATTATTTCATGATTGTGTGTGTATGCTTGGTTGCTCACCTGTTTCTGACTCTTTGTGACCCCATGGACTGTAGTACATCAAGCTCCTCTGTCCATGGGATTTCCCAGGCAAGAATACTAGAGTGGGCGGCCATTTTCTCCACCAGGGGCCCTGACTCAGGGATTGATTGAACCTGCATCTCATGTGTTGGCAGGCAGATTCTAGCCCATATTTCAAGACTGTAGAAGCCCAAAACTGCAATAGAGGTTAAATGGTCATTGACTCTTCTTTATAGCACCTGGATATTTGTTTGTTTTTGCTTTTTGGCCATGCCTTGTGGCTTGCAGGATCTTAGTTCCCTGACCAGGGATTGAACCCAGGCCACGGTAGTGAGAGTGCCAAGGCCTAACTACTGGACCACTGGGGAATTCCCTAGAAAATCCTTTTAAACCAGTAGTGTATCAGCTGGCTTTTCAAACTGCGACCAGAAACATGACAGAGAATAATCAGAACCATGAATCTTCTCAACGGAGAGTTCTCTATTTCCTATTAACAGGGAGTGCTAAATTCTATCTGCCCAATGATAGGTTTTATTTCTATGGCCAGATACTTAACCTCAACCTCAGACTTCTTTCTCATTTGACAGATGACTGTGTTCTTTTACATATAAACTCCTATGAATTAGCAGGTTTTTTTTTTGGGGGGGGGGTAGATCATTTTATGCTTATTGAGTTATATATCCATTTAATGTGCATCTTTTGCTTTGTGTGGTTTTGCTAGTAGAATGCCACATGAAAGGAATTTTCAAGAGCACAAAGAACTTTGTGCTTTTTCCCCATCATTTTTTTAAAAGATTCCATCTCCAAAACTTTCCTCCTGGTTATTTTTAGGAGGGTTATTGAATCCCTCCTAGCAGTTTAAATTCCTTCCATTTTTCCTTCCGACTCATTACCAGCAGCAATATTCTGCATTCTAGCCAGGTTCTCCCAGCTCTGAGACATTTCAGATGTCTTTGTTTTGACAAAACTCTTATTTTCTTCCAGTTTGATCTCTTTCAAAATACTAGGCACTTCAAATATTATTGCTTTTGAGTTTTTTATTTTTGCACTGTGAGAAGAAATGTACACAGTGGGATTCAAAGTCACAGAAGTTAGTTTATTTAATTTTTAGAGACTGAATTGAAGCATGCTTTATTTGCATAGATTATTTTTAAATCAGCTTTCACAAAACATAAAAGACCAGATCTTAGACAACATAAAGAGATTCCATTAGTGATTCCTCAGTCACTGATATTCCACTACTTCCTCTTACTTGGAACAGTTGGGTTTATTGATAAAGTAAAGCAGTCTGACCATTATGATAATAATGCACGAGATCTAGGCTTTTCGCACTATTATGCAAAACATGCAGTGAAAGTGAGTATCGCATTTGTGTGATGATATTTTAATGGTATATAAAATTGCTATGACTTTCGCATTAAAAGCAAAAGGTGCCCTCTAATAATTACTCTTTATTTGGTGAGCAAGTTCTAAGTGTTGGCAATAGGCCAATACCTGGAATTCATGATCACATGTGATCTTCACAAGATCCTCAGCAGGAGGAAGTATTTTTATTATCCCCACATTACTGAGGAGGGAAAAAAGGCAGAGAAGCATTATATTACTAGCTTAAGGTCACTCAGATACTGATGGAGAGGAATTTCCAGCCTTTGCAACCCATGAAGTTCTTAACTGCCTCACAATCTGTTCCATGTTTTATGAATTATACTTACCAGAAATGATGTGGTTTTTTTGTTTTTAGAACTGAGGGCAAAAATGAAAGATGGGCTCCTTTTAAGAGGCTGTGGCAAGTGTTCACCAGCAAAATCTAAGCATTGTTCATTAGAGCAGCTGAGGCACTGATGGAACACATGAGTGCTTCCTAAATGCTACTGGGATTTTGGGTTTAGAACAGTCATCATATACGGTAATCTGGTTTTCTTCTTATGATCCCAAACTATAATAAAATGTCTTTTTTCCTTCTCTCTTTCTTCACGCAGTTGACCAGGGCCTGAGTCAGCCCACAGATGACTCCTGCTTCGACCCCTACACGGTCTCCCATTATGCCGTTGGAGAGGAGTGGGAGCGATTGTCTGATTCTGGCTTTAAACTCTCATGCCAGTGCTTAGGCTTTGGCAGTGGTCATTTCAGATGCGATTCATCTAGTGAGTAGCTTGCTTTGTCCATCTCTTGCAGTTCCACGCAATCGCACAGGGTGCCAGGAAGCATGTTTGGCAGATAAGGCTCTTCCAAACATGAAGCAAATGAAGGGAGATTGCTTGACTCAAAGTAACATTTTGCATCATATAAAAATGATGGGAAATTTTACTTGTTGAATATGGCTTCATCTCAAAGGTTGCATTTCAATATGACTATTAAACATTAATTTGCAATGGTAATATGATTTTTAAAGTTTTCTTGTTAAATGAATAAAGTCAGGTTTAATGAGTCAAGTCTAATGAAGGGTAGCAGAGACACAAAGAAACCTCAAATCTCTTTTAGTCTTTAGTGTTTTGCATGGTAAGAAATGAACATTTATACTCACAAACACTCTGTTTTAGTTCAAACCAAATACACACATATCATAGTATATAAACACACGTAACTCTTCCACATCTCCCGTACACAGATATCATACACACACATACACACATTGCATAGCTTGAACCTTGCCAAGTAATCTAGAGAGTAAAGATGATCCATTTGTAGATCGTCAAGAATCAACTTCAGTTGAAAAATATTTGATTTTTAATTAAAAGAGATTTTAATATTTTAAATTATGTTTTAGTAAAAATAATCCTAGGAATTGCTTAATCATGCTTTGAGATTTAGTATTAGCATTTATGTCTTTGTTTCTAGGAGATGTGATTATTATTGAAAACTGGTTTATTTTTATAGGTGTTAACCATTATGCCTTATAACAAGCCTCCTACACACACATACAAAAATTGTATTCAGAAAAATACAGCATAATAGACTTTTTAAAGATTTTCAGAGTATTTTACTTACGTATTTGAAATGGTTTAATTCAAACAAATATAAAAACAACTAATTTTTTCAATGCAGAACTACTATGCTTGACCGTTTGAAAATGGAAAGAGCAGCAGTGTAAGTGTCGTACTGCTGTTTAGGAGTTGGAAGTTTTAACACTTGGTATCAATTAGGTGGTTTTTAATTTCTGAAACTGAATTGTTTTTAAGTCTATGTATTTATTACCTATGTAAGTACTTAGGCACAGTTATGAGAGCGGAGCTATAAGTTGATTTATGTGATTCTTTGGCTCAACTTACATAGTTTTTTTCTTGATGTCATAATTATTGAATAACATTTTTAAAGTTTTAGGAATGACTGATTTGTTGATAAAATAGAAGTCGTGTGTGTTATACAAACTTCTGAAGTTTTTAGCATAAACTTTGAAGATTAAAAAGTTATCTTTTACGTATAGAAGTTAAAGAATATATAACTGTGAATTTTAGATATTCCTTGGAACCAGTTTTATTTGTAAGAATGACAACCATTGATTTATCATTATTTTTGTTTTTATTTTGATATTTAGGTTTATTCTTTCACTTTTCATATTTACAAGAAGCCAACTGATCTTTGTTTTTTGGCTAATTGGACTTTGTACCCAGGATCTCTGCGAAAGTGACTTTTCATCTATGATCTATTCCTAAAAATCTACTGAAATCCTAGTTTAGCCTTCCCAATTTTAAATCTTAATAGGGAGAAGTCAAATGAAGGTCATTGACTATTCTTGTGAAATGATTATGATGGAATAAATTGGTTCTTAAAATGTCCGAGAAAATGCTAAGCTGCAAAAATAATAATTTTAAAATTCAACCAAAAAAGTGGCTTGTCAGAGGAATCGTGACCTTCAACTTTCCTTACTACTCCTTCCAGATACTGGGCTTTGAAAATTCGGGGGCATGTCCCATTTCACTCAGCATCGTGTGAGTCAGAAATGCCAATAACTCCTTGCCTCTGATTTTCCCCACCCCCCAGAATGGTGCCATGACAACGGAGTGAACTATAAGATTGGAGAGAAGTGGGATCGTCAGGGAGAGAATGGCCAGATGATGAGCTGCACGTGTCTTGGAAATGGAAAAGGAGAATTCAAGTGTGATCCTCGTACGTTGCCACAGATCATCTTCAGTGCCTATTGAACACTCCCGCTTTTCATTACTAAGCTGTAACTCTCATCCCTGGAAATGATTGACTTTAGATCTTCTTGAGGAGTGAACAGTGGGTTTGTTAATTTTCTGATTTGGGAAAGCAGAGACAGGCTTCCAAAATGAGCCATGATTTAATGTTATTGTAGGACACTTTAGCACTTCTCCAACCTGAGTGTTTTGACTATAATCTGCAGTGAAATGTTACAAGAAAGCTTTACAAGTCTTTGGATTCAACTTTTGAAATATGATCTCTGTCTTGGCATTGGACTTTTTCTAGTTTATTATATCTGGTCTTTGGAAATACTGCCCTAAGATCTGTACAGCAGTACCTCTTGTCCTGTTAACACGTGGAATGTGGGCTGTGATAATACAAACTTATGAAAGAAACAGAACTCACCCTCATAGAGGGATCAAGTCTGTATTATTGTTATCGGTCTTGTAAACATTTCTGACTTGTGTGTCTGTGTAGATGAGGCCACGTGCTATGACGATGGGAAGACTTACCATGTGGGAGAACAGTGGCAGAAGGAATATCTTGGTGCCATTTGCTCCTGCACATGCTTTGGAGGCCAGCGGGTAAGACCAGATAGTCCAGGCTCCTTGCTATTTAGATAAGGGGGGAGACTTCTGTGCTAATGATTAAGAGTTACACTTCCTATGGGTGCCCATTTCCTGTTGGCACATAAGACTACTGTATACCCCTTTCCAGTTCTCCCCTTTCTTGGCAACCTCAGCCTCTCCCCCACACCTTCTAGTCTCAGACTGCCTCCATTCTTCAGCAACTAAAGTATTAAATGTTTGGGGAGCACTAGGCCTCCTGCTCCATTCTGATGGGCAGGTGCCCCGTGGCACTGCTGTTAAATATTCTGAGTAATACCCCAGATCTTAGAAAATATCACTTCTTTATATCCTTTCTTAATCCCAAATAGATGCCTACCATAGGTCTGGTGTTGTGCTCAGGAATATGGGACAAATAAAAAGAGTGAAAGATGGTCCTGGATCTTAACAATACAGTTGGAGGCATTAAATTAGCATACACTGAAAGTCAGACTGTGTAAGTCAGGTTCTGAGTGGGTCTGACAAATCCAGCTCCCAGGTAGGCTGATGTCAGCAGGCAAGGTTTGGTGGAAAAGAGAACCATGAACTGGCTGGAGTTTAGGATGAGCAAATTGTGGTCGAGGCAGCAGGGAAGCAGAGAGAGCACAGAGAGCACAGAGAGAGCTCCTGGGATGGCAAGAAGCTGGCACAGGGGAGCTCTGGGGAAATCACCCTCTGCCTGTTGTCAGTGGTAAGACATTAAATGGGAAGAAGGGGGCGCCACTTATGGAGGGCCTTGCAAGACTAGTATTTATGCCAGTACTTCTCAAGCATTTCTAATCTGTGTCTTACTTCAGTATAACAAGAGTCCTGTTCTTTCCTCTAATCCAAAGTCCTGTTCTTTCCTCTCATCTTCAAAATCTCAAAATAAAATGCCTTTGTAACTCACATAAAAGCGACGGAACATAACATTCCTTTATTTTCAATGGAAACATACCCTCCACAACAGGTTTTCAAATTCTGGTACCTCAAGAACATGCTCACACTCCTGGGTAGGACTCACCAGTTGATGCCTTTGGTATTAGCCAGTTGCAGGTACCCAAGAAGAAAGGGAACGTGATGGAAGATGGGTTTTTGTTTTTTTTAGGAAAATTAAACTGGCAGCAGGGAAGGTTCATCAGGAGTCTGGCTGAGGGCAGCCCCAGAAGCTACTCTGATCTTATCCCACCACTTGTAGTTGGGTAGGGGGGACATCTCGGTCCCTCATTAACACGTATAAAGATCACAGAGCCTAGTCATTTCTAGTCATGTGCTCAGTGAATAAATGGGTAATGGCAAGTGAATTTGTTGCGCAGTCAGTTTTGGTCTCACTTTAGACTCTCTGCCTCTTGATTTATGCACATAAAATCTTTCATGTGTGACACCTGTTCTAAAGCAAAGTGCTAAATGAAACACTAGAGACAGGAGTAGGTACTATTACATCATTTATATGAAAGCAAGATTCGTTGATTCTATAATACGTATTTACCTGTATTGTCTCGGTAATGTATTATGGGAATATGCTTTTAAATGGAGAAATATGTCTGAAATGTTTAACTGGCAATATAAAAAAGAAAGTGATCGTATTATTTAGGTTTGTTCGGGTCATAAGAAAAAAAGCCCAACTCAGGTTAATTTAGGCAAAAGGCGGCTCACTTGACTGGAAAGTCCCAGGACCTCCCAGTGAAAGAACATGACTGGTATTCACCCAGCTAGGTGGCAGGTCACTGTGTGATTTTCAGGCTCCTCACAGCCAGTCATTTCTCTGGGTCTCTTTACCCTTACATGTAAAATAAGGGTGTCTGTCCAAGTGATCTTACGTCCTTTTTAAACGCCCTAGGATTCTAGGAAAACCTCTCCCTTCGTCTAGTGTGGAAAGCTTATTAAGAAAGTCAGGAGTGGAATGAGCCTTGCCAGATGGTTCTCAGGTGGTACTAGTGGTAAAGAACCCACCTACCAGTGCAGGAGACATGAGACACATGGATTCGATCTCTGGGTTGGGAAGATCCCCTGGAGAAGGAAATGGCAGTCCACTCCAGTATTCCTGCCTGGAGAATCCCATGGACAGAGGAGCCTGGCGTAGTCCATAGGGTCACAAAGAGCCAGACATGACCGAAGCGACCTAGCATACATGGGAGTTTATGGGACATTTCAGGGAAAAGGAAAAGCATAAACAAAGGCAGCTGTACAATGGTGAGAAACCAGCCAGAATGTATTCTCTGAGTTATAAATGCATGAAATCATCATCAGCGCTTCCTTTATGGTTAACTGCATGTATTCTGCCAGCTTGAGTGCTGAAATTCTTCTTCGACACAAGCACTAAGTTGCGATGTTCTTGTGTCATCCATCCTAAACTTCTTCTAACTTAATGCCTCTGCTCTCTCAGGGCTGGCGCTGTGATAACTGCCGCAGACCAGGGGCTGAACCGGGTAACGAAGGCTCCACTGCCCACTCCTACAACCAGTATTCCCAGAGATACCATCAGAGAACAAACACTGTAAGTACACTGGCGCCCTGCACGTTTCTCCTTAAAAGGCGATTAGGCATGTAGTAGGCAGTCTCTTTCTATAGGTAGCTTTCTTCTGAATGAACATTTTTAAAAACTTTTAATTAAATGACCTAAGAGGAGAATAGTGTATCCTGTAACATGATGTGGGTTCTCTTGAGCATCTCCCGTTGCCCAGTATATAGCTAACTGCTTAAAGCTAGAAGTATTCTCCCATCTATAAGTAATTGTCAGAGAAGCCACCCTTCCCTTTTTCTTCTGTAGGCTTTACAGTATTTGCTGTTGATTTTTCTTCTCTCTTCTATTTTTACAGAATGTCAACTGCCCAATTGAGTGCTTCATGCCTTTGGATGTACAGGCTGACACAGAAGATTCCCGAGAGTAATATTTCCAACCCAGGGAAACAAGCGTGGATCTCGGCCAAGGTCCATCCAAACTGGAGTGGTGTTAGCAGACCCCATGTTAGTGTGTTTCTTTCTTAAGCCCTTTGCTCTGGAGTAACTTCTCCAGCTTCAGCTCAACTCACAGCTTCTCCAAGCACCACCCTGGGAGTGTTTCGACACTTTTCTCATACATGGGAGCAGTAGGTTATCTATGCTCCAAAATATTCGATGCCGCTCAGTATTTTAAATGAAGTGATTCTAACTTGTGATTTGGATTGGGATCCATAGGGAAGCACATGCACCAACCAAGATACAAAATGTCTTGAAATAATATTACCAAAATTTTAAGTAGGAAAGTTACCTGAACACTTCTGCTTCCACTTAACTGTCTGGCCCGTAATATTGTAGGAACAGCATGTCCTTTTTACGTGGTATTCAGAACAGCCACAGTACTCACTTTTTCCAAATGATTCTAGTAATTGCCTAGAAATATCTTTTTCTTACCTGTTATTTATCAATTTTTCCCAGTATTTTTATATGGAAAAAAATTGTATTGAAGACACTTAGTATGCAGTTGATAAGAGGAATTTGGTCTAATTATGGTTGGTGACTATTTTTTATACTGTATGTGCCAAAGCTTTACTACTGTGGAAAGACAACCGTTTAATAAAAGATTGACATTCCATAACTTGAATATTGTGTCTTCTTTTTTACATAGAGAAATTGGTGGGGGGTGGGCGGCAGGGGTGGATTTCCCTGGTGGTCTAGTGGCCAAGAATCTGCCTTCCAATGCAGGGGAAACAGGTATGATCCCTGGTTGGGAAACTAAGAGGCCGCATGCCACGGGGCAACTAAGCCCATGTGCCGAAACAAAAGATCCTGCATGCTGCAACTAAGACCCGACGCAGCCAAAAAGAAAGAAAAGAAAGAAAGAACTTCAGGGGGAGAATAAAGAATCTGCCTGAATGTTTTTTTTCCCTTTGTTACTTGGCAAACATTTGAAAACTTATGTACATGGCTCTTATTTTGGTGATTTAACGTGCCTCGTTAGCACAGTAGGTAGTGCTTCAGTCTCATACATTCTGATGATTTAAATACAAGCTTTGCTAGGTCTGTCAGTCCCTAAACCCAGATTCGGTCTTATAAAATTATCTCCAACACTGGAAGAGATAAAAGGATAAGACCGAATCTGGGAAAGTGGAAAATATAAAATTATCTCCAACACTGGAAGAGATAAAAGGATATTTTCCACTTTAGGTGGATTCAAATACTTATTTAACTTGCTAGCTAGCTCTTCACAAATATAATCAAAATAACCTTTTCACTGTTATTTTCTAACCATTATAATTCTCTCCTCTTTCCCACTTCCTTTCTGTCCTTCATTAAATACACATCTATTCAAAGAGGGAATATAAGGGAAAGAAAAAGATGACTGAGGTGTTTAAACCACTTAAATCACATGGCCTAGAGGAGTCTAATCTTAGGGAAGCACTGTGGTGTAATAACCTCAATCCAACTTGCCTTAATAAAAGCCAGCTGACCCTGAAGTGCCCTGATGAAGAAAGTTTGCGTCGTCCTGGTCTGGAAAGGCTGTTTCTTTTCAGTTTAACTTTGAGGAACCCACAAAACTTTGAGATTATATCTAGCATCTAGAATAGTAAAACAGCAGCACTGGAAATAAATTAGTAAATAGTAAAAGATTAGTAACTCATAATATACAAGGCATGGAAAATACTTTTTAATACACCTTTGTGCAATGAAAGAAAGTATTTCAAGAAACACCTGGCAATGAATATTAAAACTAAATACAGAAAAGAGATTTTCTCAGGGTTCATTTGTTTAGAAAACCAAAACCTCATGTTGGAACAGGTTTATAGCACAGTTTACAAAGTTCCTTGCCATTTAGCATCTCATTTGGGAAAGGTCGTATGGTCTAATTTTACAGAGACTACAGCTCAGATGAGTCCTAAGCAGGACACAGACCCCACACTTCTGTTAACATCACTAAATGTACAGCTTTGTCAAGCCAGTAGTTGCCAAGATAGCTGCACTGTACATGTGAAAGACAGGAAAAATTATTCAGGAAGAACAGACCACAGTGATATTAAGTGACGTGAGTTATCAGTGCTTATGGAGAGAGAATGTGACCCAGTACAAATCTACTCACAGTGTAAGGGGAAACCCTACTGTAGACTTGCTAAAGAGAAAGTGGCTGTTGCCTCCATCTTTAAGGTGAAGAGGCCCAGGAATTACCCTAGTGGAAATCTGCACCTCAGCTCCATCCTGTTGAAAAGTCTTTGCATTTAAAAACGTAAGGAGGAGGCTTCCCTAGTCCAGCGGCTGAGAATCTGCCTTGCAATGCAGGGTACATGGGTTCGATTCTTGGTCCGGGAAGATCCCACATACTGCAGAGCAAGGAAGTCCCCACACAACTATTGAGCCTGTGAGCCACAACTGCTGAAGCCCATGTACCCTCAAGTCCGTGCTCCACAAGGGAAGCCACCACAGACAGAAGCCCAAGCACCTCCTCTAGAGAGTAGCTCCCCACTCTCTGCAACTAGAAAGACTGAGTGCAGCCAAAACTAAATAAATAAATAAAAAAAAAAAAAAGGAGGGACTTCCCTAGCTGTGCAGTGGTTAAGACTCCACACTCCCACTGCAGGAGGTGCAGGTCCAGTCCCTGGCTGGGGAACTAAGATCTGATCTGCCTCTTGGCATGGTCAAAAAAAAAAAAAAAAAAAAAATGAACGAGTTGAGACTGACTTGGCTTTAAACGACTTATCTAATGACAAGCCTAAAACTATTTTCCCCAATGTGTATTTAAGTAAATCCAACTGGACTATATTAAACGCATAGTGAGCCTGTCAACAACTTGCACACTGAAATATAAAACCTGCAAGTTCTACATTTAAGATTAAAAAAAAAGTACCACCTTTCCAAAATGCCTGCTAGATTCTCAAAAGCAATATACCAAACTTACAAACGAAGCTATTTCAATAGTGAGTCAGTAACTACATTTAGATAATTAGAACAAATTAAACAGAATCAGTGGCCTTTTATGTGTTGGTATCACAATGCAAAATGGTAAAACTTTCTTGTTTACTGCTTCTCAGCAAAATCATTCAAACACGAGCATTTCCAAAGATCTTTTACAGTTTTTGCCAACTCATGTTACTGTTGTCCCTGAGAACAGTCTTNCAGAATCAGTGGCCTTTTATGTGTTGGTATCACAATGCAAAATGGTAAAACTTTCTTGTTTACTGCTTCTCAGCAAAATCATTCAAACACGAGCATTTCCAAAGATCTTTTACAGTTTTTGCCAACTCATGTTACTGTTGTCCCTGAGAACAGTCTTAAGCAGGCCAGATTGAAAAGGCATAATTAAAATACCGACCTGGATATAGGCAAGACATTGACAATTCAAGCAAAATCAGATAAAAGTTGTAAACATAACAGACTCAGAAAAATTGCAGTTTTGAAGTTATACTTTGCTTTGCTGCACTTGATTTGTAGGAAAACTTATGTATTTTTGTTGTTTTCAGCTTTAATGACCTGAGTGAATTATGCAAGTTAATGGGAATTAAAATATCACTACATTCCTTGGTGGCTCAGATAGAAAATAACCTGCCTGCAATGCAGGAGACCTGGATTCAAACCCTGCGTTGGGAAGATCCCCTGGAGAAGGAAATGGTGACCCATTCCAGTATTCTTGCCTGGAAATTGCATGGACAGAGGAGCCTGGTGGGCTACGGCCATGGTGATGCAAAAATTCAGATATGACTGAGTGACTAACGCTGATGATATAAGCCTATAAGGCAGATATTCTGTGGAGGTGAATAAAGAAATGATCAGGTGGAAATTTTAAGTATAGGAAATGACTTTTCCGTTTAATTATATTTCCACTGAAAATTTTACTCCATTTCTAATTGTATGAAACTCATTAAAGTGATTAAGAAACAAAACATCAGCACATTTAAGGCTGAAATTGCTTCCCATTCAGTAAACTCCCATTACTGTGGTAGGGAAAGTGGCAAGTTCCAATTAAAAAAACCCATTTTCAGTAGATACATTTCAACCATTAAAAAAAAATCACTTTTGGGACTTCTCCTGTTTGGGGACATTTAAAGATAACCACATAGGCTGACAAAGCAGGTACAGCACAAAAATGACCTTGCCCTAGATTTTTCAGACTAAGAAAGTTATTTTTAAAGAGTATATATGGCAGTAATATTGGAGATGGAAGTTATCATCATTGCCATTCATGCTATTTCATATCCTCATTAAAATAAAAGAGATTCAATTTAAATTGCAAACAAAAATCTATATAAATTACAGAGGAAGTGAAGAGAATACTGTAAGTAATAAAATAGCAAGAGAAACGACCCTTCAGCTGAAAGCCCCAAATGGGAAATTCATTTTTTAACATTCTTCAGTAAAGTTAGGTATGAGATATTAAAGCATGTTTTACATTTCCTTGAATTCTCTTTACTTACTCTCTAGAGACTAAAAGTTTTAGCAATCTTAGGAGCCAACTTTTTCCTAAAATGGCTCTTGTGTGGAGCCTCCAAAGGCCTGAAGTTATTAACTTTGTTTGGAGGTGGCCAGTAGAGGGTGATTGTCAGCACCCTGTATGGGCTGGGGCTGGAATCACCCATCCTGCAGCCTGACCATCCCAGCAGACTGCTCTTAGGGAAAAAACATCGCAGGCCAAGGATGCGCCCAGGGAGCTCTTTGCATCCTGTTACTCTGGAAACCATCATTTAGTTCCAGAAAGAAACACTGTCTCTGCCAGGAGACTGCTGGACAGGATTTTACAATGAAACCTGCTGTACTGTATAATTCTGCATTAGCTGTAATATGTGGAGCCAAGTGCTGATCATGTCACTTTGGTGGAGAAATTGGAACCCTAACATACACTGCTCGTAGAAAAGTAAAAAGAGTGCAGCTGCTGTGGAAAACAGTTTGGTGGTTCCTTAAAAAGCTAATCATCGGACTTTTCTGATGGTGCAGTAGTTCAGAATCCTCCTGCCAATGCAGGGGACATGAGCATGATTCCTGGTCTGGAAGGATTCCATATGCTGCGGGGCAACTAAAGCCATGATCCAAACCACTGAGCCCTCGTGCCCTAGAGCCTGTGCTCTGCAGCAAAAGAAGCCACCATGATGAGAAGCTCATGCGCTGCAACTAGAGGAAGTCTCACAGAGGAATGAAGACCCCAAAATAAATTAATTCGAAAAAAAGCTAACCTTTGAGTGATCACATGAATCAGCATTCCTACTCCTATGTATATACCCAAGAGAACTGAAAACATGTGTTCACATAAAAACTTGTACGCAAATGTTCATACCATTTTTCTTCCAAACAGTGAAAACAATTCATATGTCTATCAACTGATGAATGAATAAACATGTGGTATATTCAAATAGTGGAATATTATTTGATCATAAAAAAGAAATGAGGTACTCATATATGCTGTCATGAACCTTAAAAACACGCTAAATGAAAGAAATCAGGCACAAAAGACCACACGATATATGTTTCCATTTATACACAATGTCCAGAATAGGCAAACTAATAGAGACAGAGAATATACTAATGGTTATGAGAGAGAGAGAATAGAAAATAGCTGGCAATCAGAATGTGCCTTCTTTTTGGGGTGATGGAAATGTTCTAGAATTAATTAGTGGTGATGGCTCTACAACTTCATGAATATACTAAGAATCACAGATCTGCACAATTTGAAAAGTTTAAAATGATAAATTTTATATGTGCATTTTATTTCAATGGAAAAAATGGCACTTTAGTTACAGAAAGCCTCCTTAATATCCTGTTGCTTACTGGTAATTTTATCAAGGCTGTCACCCCAGAATCACATCCCTGCCCCTCCCTCAAATGGAGACGGATTACTCTTATCTAAGTTTCAAAAGGAAGCTGCAAAGAGAAGAAACAAGAACTGTTTAGAATCACCTAGGCCCAAGATGGCAATATATCTGACTTCCACTAGCCCTGGAGTCTCGTAATATGCTCATGGGAATGTTAGTATATGCTGACACACCCACCAGCACCCATACAGATTGAGAAGGGGTGCTGCATTGGTCTCCAGATCCAAACCACAGCCTTTTTCTTGGATCAGTTCAGTTCAGTTCTGTCACTCAGTCGTGTCCAACTCTTTGTGAACCTGTGGACTGCAGCACACCAGGCCTCCCTGTCCCATCATCAACTCCCAGAGTTTACTCAACCTCATGTCCATTGAGTTGGTGATGCTATCCAACCATTTCATCCTCTGTCATCCCCTTCTCCTCCTGCCTTCAATCTTTCCCAGCATCAGGGTCTTTTCCAATGAATCAGTTCTTTGCATCAGGTGGCAAAAGTATTGGAGTTTCAGCTTCAACACCAGTCCTTCCAATGAATATTAGGAATGACTGGTTTGATCTCCTTGTAGTCCAAGGGATTCTCAAGAGTCTTCTCCAACACCGCAGTTCAAAAGCCTCAATTCTTTGGGGCTCAGCTTTCTTTATAGTCCAACTCTCACATCCATACATGACCACAGGAAAAACCATAGCTTTGACTAGACAGACCTTTGTTGGCAAAGTAATGTCTCTGCTTTTTATTTATTATTTTATTTTTATTTATTTATTTGCTTTTTAACATGCTATCTAGGTTGGTCATAACTTTTCTTCCAAGAAGTATCTTTTACTTTCATGGCTGCAATCACCATCTGCAGTGATTTTGGAGCCCCCCAAAATAAAGTCTGACACTGTTTCCACTGTTTCCCCATCTATTCGCCATGAAGTGATGGGACCGGATGCCATGAT
>SJYV01001974.1:35437-73480 GCA_006410875.1 Neotragus pygmaeus
ACTTTCATCAAGGGGCTCTTTAGTTCTTCATTTTCTGCCATAAGGGTGGTATCAGCATATCTGAGGTTACTGATATTTCTCCTGGCAATCTTGATTCCAGCTTGTGCTTCTTCCAGTCCAGCCTTTCTCATGATGTACTCTGCATAGAAGTTAAATAAGCAGAGTGACAATATATAGCCTTGACATACTCCTTTCCCTATTTGGAACTAGTCTGTTGTTCTGTGTCCAGTTCTAACCTTTGCTTCCTGACCTGCATACAGAATTCTCAAGAGGCAGGTCAGGAGGTCAGGTGGCTCAGCTGGTAAAGAATCTGCCTGCAATGCGGCAGACCTGGATTCGATCCCTGGGTTGGGAGGATCCCCTGGGGAATGGAATGGCTATCCACTCCAGTATTTGGGCCTGGAGAATTCCATAAACCAGTGCTGTCTTTGGATAACTCACGAATATTCCTCCCCCTCTTTCCAATTCCCTCCCTTTTACCTTGAACCTTCTATGTATTTGGTGTCTCCACTCAAATTGGATCGAGAAGTTGATCTGCAAACTAGATTCCTACTTCTCCATTCTTTGGCCATTGAATCAAGTTTCTGCTGTTTTAATCTCAGCATCAGTTTGTGCTACTCACTGCATGAACCCCATCAGAGAAAGAACATCTCTGACCCAGACGCGGGGTCACCGCCTTGGCTAGGACCCTGGTGCAGGTCCAGCCAACCAATTTGGTAGCTGTAAGAAGTGGGGTTTGAGAAAACAGAGTAGATGAAAGATCAAATGAACTCGGAACTTTCTGGCTACCAGTTCAAAAACTGAGGCAAAATTCAATTTCCATACACTAATATCATCTTCCATTACCTTTTATACCCCATACACACAAAAGCATTATGAAAGCAATACACAGCTTTTTTTATGAATAGTATTTATCACACCTCAGGTGGTGTTCTAAGTGCTCTTAAACAGTTTGTTCCATTTACTCCTTAGGGCAACCCTAAGAGTTGTGTACTGCAACATCACTTTACAAGTAGAAAGTGAGGGAAAGTCTAGGTGAATCACCTAACATCACACAGCTTGTTAGTAACAAAGCTGGAACTTGAACCTGATAAACCAGCCCTGGATTGTGTGCTAATAATCAGGAGCTACTCAGCCTCTCTGAGAGCAAATCCATCTCCATTTTGTAGAAGAGAAAACAAAATTCCAAGAGGCTGGTGACTGAGTGGTGAAGATTCTGCCTGCTAATGTAGGAGACATGGGGTTGACCCCTGGGTTGGGAAGATCTCCTGGAGAAGGAAATGGCAACCCACTCCAGTATTCTTGCCTGGAAAACCCCATGGACAGAAGAATCTGCTGGGTCACAGTCCTTGGGATCACAAAGAGTCGGACACGACTAAGCAACTAACACAGGCATGTGCCCCAGATCACCAAACTGATGAGTATCAAAATGGCCCAAAGGTGGTTTCCTAGAAGGAAAGCAAGGAACACAATCAAGAACAGGTGTGGTGAGGAGGGGGCACGGCAGGGCAACTGCTGGCAAAATTCTTTTTCACCTCATTGATGGTGATAAATGTGTTTATTTAAAAATGATTCTCGGGAATTCCCTGGTGATCCAGTAGTTAAGAGAACTTTTCGCTTTCACTGCTGGAGCCCATATTCAATTCCTGGCCAGGGCACTAAGATCTTGCAAGCCACACAGCATGGCCGAAAAAAAAAGATTCTTCAAGCTACAGATGTTTAATACACTTTCCACACAGGCATGGTTTATTACATTTATTTTTTAAAGTAAATTTGCGCCTAGCACAGTGTTTAGCAAAAATGAGCTTTAAGAGTGTCCAAGAATGGAAGCACTGGAAACTTGAAGACCTGCAGGAACTCATGCTCTCGGGAAGGGACAAAGACTGGGCTTTAGTAAGAAGGTGCCCCTGGAGGTATCAGGATGGTACAAGCTGCCCTCAGGGGACGGTTCATAAATGAGTGAAGGCTGACGTTTTTCTTCCTGGGCCCTAGGCGCTCCCCCAACTTAAATACCCTGTTTACTGATCCAGATGTTTTGTTATGGGTTTTCTGCTCAGACTGNATCAGGATGGTACAAACTGCCCTCAGGGGACGGTTCATAAATGAGTGAAGGCTGACGTTTTTCTTCCTGGGCCCTAGGCGCTCCCCCAACTTAAATACCCTGTTTACTGATCCAGATGTTTTGTTATGGGTTTTCTGCTCAGACTGCAGTAATCTTTAAGTCCTGGCTCCTTTTAGATAGTGGTATTAGAAACCACGAACTTAGTTAAGTTCATTGCCCCTGGGGTGTCACACTTCTTGGTGCTCTCAGTCGATAGAAGTAGTCCTGTATTTTCGAAAGTGTGAGAATATTCCTTTAAAAAATTTTCTACTTTATTTTTATATTAACTGGTTGAAATATTTACAAATGAAATACATAGACTTTGCTTCAAAATACTGTTTAGGCATTGCAAGTGGGGTAGATAAAACTTAAGCAGTGATGAAATATTATAGATACATAGAATTTTACTATTTTGTGTTCATCCCAAAACATCCATAATAAAGATCTTTTAAAAATTCAGAAAACTACTTACAACTATATGCTAATTAACAATTTTGAAAACTTAAAACAGTCAAATTCCTAGAGGGGAAAAAAATACTTTGCTAGAAATTACTTAGAAATATAAAAGCTACTTAAGCTAAACCAATTATTAGAAATTATTATATTTATTGGTGTAAATTTTTGGATTAATCCTCCTACAGATAATTATGAACACTGGCCAAAAATATTTAAAAGGTCTATTTGAAGCTCCTGTAAAGCAACCAAAAGCTGGTGGGAACCAAACTGGATCAATCTTCAGAGGGAGAGAAGATGGTATGTCAGTTCTCTACAAATTGATCTACAGATGCAATGCAATGCCAATTAAAATCTCAAGAGGTTTTTTCCTATAAAAACAGAGACTAGCTGATTCTAAAATTTATATGGAAATGCCAAGGACCTGGACCTAGCCAAGAAATCTTTCCAAAAGACTACTGTGAAGGACTCACACTATCCAATTTCACAATTTACTATTAAGTTACAATAATCAAGACAGTGCCTATAACTAAGACAGTGTAGACTGAAGATCATGAAAAATTTATGCTTTAGTTTTAAAAAGGTTATTTTCAAAATTCCATACAAGATTTTTCGCCTACACGTAGGCAGGGTATAAAATACTGTATTGATGAAATCAGTGATGGAAGAGCCGGAGATTCGTGTGAGCAAGGATTATTCCCAGCTCATCGCAAGCCTCGATCACAACTTTGTCAGCGGCAGAACCGGAAGGGGCAGCGATATAGGCCACGCCACTCTGGGAGGGGAAGACAGAGACCGACTCTCAAAATACAACCACATGCCAAAACATGCCAGAATCAACCACTACCACTCCCAGCCCCAGTAAAGAGAGTACGCTAACAACTATTCACATTGCATACTGATTCACTGTCAAAGAGGCAAAATAATGGATTTGGGCTATCCATAGAGCAAATAATCCCCTAGCTATTATACTGATACATCATATCATCACAGCTTACATATAACTCATAGAACTGAAAAAATCAGAAGCACTATTTCTAAAACAGTTAGTACATAATAACCAAATCTATGCAAACACACATCAACTTCATGCTTACCCTTTTAGCTCTGTCTACATTGTCCCGGAAAGGAAAGAAGGCATCAGAGCTGACGGAAACTTCATTAAGTTTGTCAACCCATTCCTTTTTTTCTGTCTCGGTTAACAGCTCAGGGACCTCCTCAAACAGTGCCTTCCACTTGATCAAATCTTCACCCTGTAAGTGGGGACGGGGGGAAAGACAAGTATTACACCATTTTCAGTACTATCTGATACAAATCAGAATGCTGGGAAGTACTCTACAATCTACTTTTATTCTTATTCATATATGTAAGTCCACTTCCAGGACTTAGAGCACAATTTGCTGTGTAATAATCAATCAGAAAAATCAAGTATTAACGTCGTTTTTAAAAAAGACTCTTTGAAGCACCTCCTGGTTACAAGGCATGTTCTCCAACAACACTTGTTGATTGTATTGTGGATTCCTATCCCTGGCTGGACAACCTAGTGGAGCTGACTCACCCCCTCAGAAGACCAAAACTTAATTTTTATTTTGCAACCACTACCCATTAAGTACTTATATTTCCAGAAACTGGGCTAAGTCCTATGTTTTTTATCAGGCTACCTAATACCTGCAATTTTAATGCTCCCTCATACCTTCTTTAAGGTAGAAAACATTAAAGAACATGAAACATAACACCATAACACAAGTACACTGAGTTGTTAATGGAGTTTCTGGAAAATGTGGGGGGCATTTGCTACCTGCTGGCAAGTAACCTGTACGCAATGTTGAATACACATCCATCACACAGCAAGCAACATGCCTGGCACCGTGACAGACATCCAAGATGGGTGAAGAACAGTCCCTGCCATCAGAACCAGCAGGGGGTACAAGTATACAAAAGTAAACCAGGGGCTATAATCTAAGAAGACAGATGATCTGTGGTGTCAGAAAGGGATAAAGAATGCCAAAGAAAGGTAAATGAGACAGAGGTTGTTTAGATTAGTAATTTTAGACAATCTAAAGCTTCAAGAAAAATATGATGGCCAAAAAGTTCATTCAAGTTTTTCCATAACATCTTACAGAAAAACCCAAACAAACTTTTTGGCCAACCTGATATCTTTTCTCTTTGTAGTGATGATGACAGTTACCCAGGAAAGGGTAAACCCCACTCAATAATAGCCCTTTTACCTCGCCGATAGTTCCAGTAACATACTGATCGATGGCATTAGAGATTTCTGCTCTCTTCACACCAGTTTTAAACTTCATGGAAAGCACTTGCGGGTGATGTCTAAGCCACCAGTAGTTTGCCTTATCACCTGCAAGGCGTGTGCAGTGTATACGAGACTGCTGTCCTGCTCCGATGCCAATAACCTGAAGAACATGGGCATTAAAATGAATACTTCTCCAACAACATGTTTCTTAATGGATTTTTTGTGCATAATTCCCTCAAGTCTATCAATTTTGGGGGGAGAAAAAAAATCAGGCCAAACAAAGTACAAATAGTTTTAAAAGGTAGGGCAACATGTTTTATAAATACTATTCATATTTTACTCTTCAGTGACATTTGAAGCATGCTATTAATATTACAGAAGTTTCTAGAACTTTTGGATATCAGCAGTAAAGTATGGTCTTACCGGAACTTATTAGACCAGCAGCCACAATCTTCCAGATTTTTGTTACTACAGGTTAGCAATCTTTCAACAGTTTTTAGTCACTAAGTCATGTCTAGCTCTTTTTGAGACAGCAGGCAATCACTAAAAAGCTGAATTTGAAAGGGTCTTCCAGGTTATTAATATTAATTAATTCCAATTAATATCCACTCTTCCCTCCCACTTATGGGCTAAATAATTTAACAAATGTCTAGAGAGGAGCTCAAGACACCATGAGATGAAACAGTGCTAAAGTTATTATGGTAAATCCAGGTTCACCCCAGAGCTAGTAGAGTTCTGGTGATGAGCCACCTTGGTTCTATACTCTGTGGGCTGGTGCACTAAGAAAGGAGGTCTCTAGTTTAACATCAGTTCAAAAGAGATTTTCAACATCTTGACTGTGGTGGTGGTCAAACAATCATATAATCTATGCAAAGTGTTAAACTTTTTTAAAAAGGGTGCATTTTACTGTATATAAATTTATACCTCATTGAAGTTGATTTTGAAAGATGATGCTAACTCCCAGCTTGCAGATTCTTAGTAAAATAACTTACAAGAAATATAAATAAAAATACCCTTCAAGCTGCAAAATAATGGGCTAGTACATTCTACTTCCTCTTCACTGGAAATACTACTGACAGGGAGGAGGGGAGAATAAACTAGTTTCGTAGGCGCTATTAACAGTCTGCTAATCCAAAATGTGCCAACTCATTTCAGGTAAGGAAAAAGAGGTCCATTCTAACACTTAATTCCAACAATACTTTGTAGTCATCACCGAGTAAATACTGACAAACCCAAAGAGAAAAACTTGGCAACATCTTCATTTTCAAGCCAGTCTAGTTCCCAAGGCAGATGGATTTTTGAGTATCATTTTGTAAAACCAGTTTCCCTCCAGGTGAGGCTGACAGCTTGGTTACCTGCCCATTCTTGGCATAGCACACGGAGTTAGACTGAGTGTACTTGACAGCAATGGTGGCCACGATGAGGTCCCTGAGTGCAGATTCCGGCAACTAGAAAAAACACAGAATAGTAAGTGGTGTTTCTTTGAAACTTCGTTTAACTTTTAGCCTCCTATGCGTCATTTATTATAACAGGCCTATAATGCAGTTCTACCCTTCAGATGAGGGAATGAAAGTAACTGTTCATTCAGTTCAGCTGCTCAGTTGTGTCCAACTCTTTGTGACCCCATGGACTGCAGCACATCAGGCCTCCCTGTCCATCATCAACTCCTGAAGATTACTCAAACTCATGTCCATTGATTTGGTGATGCCATCCCACCATCTCATCCTCTGTCGTCCCTTTCTTCTCCCGCCTTCAATCTTTCCCAGCATCAGGGTCTTTACAAATGAATTAGTTCTTTGCATCAGGTGGCCAAAGTGTTGGAGTTTCAGCTTCAGCATCAGTCCTTCCAATGAATAATCAGGACTGATTTCCTTTAGGATGGACTGGTTTGATCTCCTTGCAGTCCAAGGGACTCTCAAGAGTCTTCTCCAACACCACAGTTCAAAACCATCAACTCTTCAGCACTCAGCTTTCTTTATAGTCTTTATAACTGTTTATAGGAGACACTATCATGTTTTACTTAAAGGATCATATTTAACATATTTGTCATGGAACTCTGTGCAATGCCTAATACATCACAGACTCAAACTGACACCATTTTTATAGCAATTTTGGCTTAAGCCTGTTTACATATCACACTAGACATGAAAACTATATCCACTCCAACACTGACAAACAGTATTTTCTCTATCACAGTATCAACAAATAACTGGAGATAATGTTAAAATTTATGTTCAGAAACAACACTGAGAATAATTTGTACGGACACTACAATCAATTATGATACACACACATCCAAGGCTCTTCAGGCAAAATCATATTAGGATAATTTTTTGGTTTGCCTAGAATATTCTAAGTAGGTATTAAAAAATGTATTATGAACTAAATACTGGTTCAAATAGAATGAGACAACTATGATAACTAAAAATGTCACTATCTTTACTATAAAGAGGAAATAAAATTGAAAAGAAGAATAATGATATATGTTGGTATGCTAAGTGGACAGAATATATAAGCACCTAACTGAAAAACTGATAAATCAAACTTCATCAAAATTAATACTTCTGCTCTTTGAAAGGTACTGTATTAAGGATAAAAAGACAAGCTACAGACTGTAAGAAAATACCTGCAAACTACATATCCAGCAAAGAACTAGTATTCAAAGTATGTAAAAACCTCTTAAAACTCAGTCACAAATCTAATTAGAAAATGGGCAAAGACATGAAGAGAATTTCAAGAAAAAGGACATACACATGAAGAAGGGAGCAGAATATAAAGGAAGATAAATCTACCATTCTCATCCGCAGGTTTCCAAATTTCTATTAAAAATACATGTGAACAAGTGGAGAAGAACTTAGATAAATGATTAAAATCACAGACTTGTAAAAATATCCAAGACAGCACAGCCAGAAGCACAAAACCTCTCAAGTTCCACTAAATTATTAATCAGTTCAATACCTATAAACCTATAAGGAAAACTTACAAAATTTTATTAAGATTGTCAATAAATAGGCATGGTTGTCAGCATGGGTACCACGGAATTTGGCTCAGTGCCCTTTCAGTATTTTTAAAAATACATTAACCAACAAGGTTTAAAAAAAAGTGGAAAAAAAAAAAAAAATCCAGAGCCCCATTTTACTGTGAGCTGCTTCAAGTACACTGTTAACCCAGGACCTCAGGGTCTTTACCAAAAGAGTGGATTCCCAAAACCTGCAAGATATGTTTACTTATGATTCCTATATGTTCTTTTATTTTAGCACACCATTAACTTTCAACAATACAAATGAAATACCCAGTAAATCAACAAAGATCATGCCTTAACCACTATATGCTTATTAATAGAACTATCCCAATAAAGATTTTAAAGCCTATTTTCAGCATTCTACTTAAAGCCTCAGAACTTAGACCTGAAAACAATAGCCAACTCATTGTCCACTTCTGTTGCAAAATGACTTGTTAAGAGACTAATCCTTTTCTAAGAACTAACAGAAATACTGAATACAGAGCTCATAAAATATGGAGTAAGGAGAGGCAAGAAGCAAACACCCAGGTGATAAAGGAAGCAACAGCGTGACTGTTTTCCCCTCCAGGCCTTTTCCTAGTTGTAAGGCGGTAACTAAGAGGTAAATGAGCTGAGCCCTATGCCCAGCTCTGTGGAAGGAAAATAACACTAACCAGATGCTCAAAGTATCTTTATGAAGTATCTTTATGGTTTTTTCATATTATGGACAAAAAAATCGATCAACAGTCAACCTACAAAAGAAATGGAAAATTCTGAGTCAACCTAAGGATTATAAAGCCAGGAGAAAGCCTCTCAGAGAGCCTGGAGAACAGTTCCAAACAGGTAAGGGTGTGGCAATGATTGTGTCAGTGTAACTGACAAGCATGTATTTGATGTTGATGAAGGGGTATATGCAACCAAGCACACATCTCAGTAGAAGGTCACTGCTATCCTTGAAGACCCACCTTAGTTAATGGTTTCAGTGCTCTTCTAAGTGTGGGATGATCTTCTGTGATGCAAGAAACTGGGTTTCATAAAATCTCCTGAAAATATCTAAACTCTCTGATGGCCAGTTCTGTCAAGTTTCTCTAGAGCACAAAGTCCCTCATCCTGAATTCCTTTCAGTGACTGCAGTGGCTGAAGACCTGATTCTTACAGAAATGGATGGTAGGTAAGCCTGTTAATTTTATGATCCACTCCCTCTCTGTCTTAATTTCAACCAGAGTTTGGGAGGCATTTCTTGACTAGTTTGTTCCACGGTGCTAGGAATGCTCCCTTAGTTCAGGCAAGAATTTTATTGCTCGGCCACCTGATGTGTTATTACTGGACTGGTCCCTTGTAACAGTAATCAAAAGCTTCTGGGCCACATGTCTTACTTGTCTGTTATGGTATAAGAAATGGTTCCCTCTTTTTGCTTCTTCCCGATCTACAGTTACACTGACATAATCATTGACTTTATAGGAAGATATATTTGGTCAATCATTTCAACTCACTGCAAAGTCATCATTATTTTTATAGAATGTTCAGTCACACCTCTGCAAGACAGAATGATGATTGAGCAGGTAGTTCTATCATTGGGGAGGCCTGGTTAGTACATAATACAGATGCACAGTGCACACTCAAGGGGAGACAAGAGGCCAAAGGGCAGAGAGTAAATTTTATGTTTAAATTTTTTCCTGTCTTGCCTTAAAAATATGAATTTTTAGTTCATCTGTATCTCATGTCCAGCATTCAGTCAAAAATGCCAGGCATACCAGCAGACAAGACCAGATAACGATGAAGTTAGTTACACATCCAAAGTAATGGAAAAAAAAGTACAGCCAACATCAGATCTGGAGAAAATATCCTTTAAAACTGAAGGCCCAATCAGGAGATCTCAGAAAAACAAGTACCAGCTCAACCATTTCCTTACTGTGTAGCCAAATCTCTTGATTGTCCTCTATGTCACAATTTTGTGATCTTTATAATACAGATGACAGTGGTCATGCTCCACCCAGAGGCAGCTGTGCATATTAAATGATATAAAACATGGAAAAAAAAAAACAAAAAAAAAACACCCAATCCAGTATTATCCTAGGAACATGTCCTTCTAAAATATGACAACAGGACAAAAGCAAATTCATTACTACATGTAAACATGGACCACAGCACTGAACGTGGAAACAACCTAGATACCCATCACAGTATACAGCCTGCCATGGGCCTTTCTGATGATGATGTGGACCTATGCTTATTGATACAGAAACATAGCTGTAGCTTAATGCACGGAAAAAAGTCAAGTGATAAAAGACATGATCCCATTTATGCAGAACTGAACATAACTAACCACATACACACAGATGCACGAAAGTTTCTAACATGGTTGGTCTTTTGCTCACTTTTAAGTTCTCAAACTTACTTGACAAATCAAAGAAGGACTAGCTCTTTGCGTATTGATCAATTTTAAAATATGGGCCTTCATAAATGCATAAGCATATAAATATTAAAAAAACTCATCTGCTGAATTACTGGTATTCAGTTATTTTTCAGACTTACATCTTTATTCTTGGTAACAATGTTGCTAAACAGTGACCTATTGACAACACTATTATTTCTCTTCTGGCTTAAACGAAGACCAAAGAGAGTTCGAACTTCATTTTCATCTGGATTGTAAGACTGGTCCATCTAAATAAAACACAAATTTAAAAAGTTAAGAGTAAAAAAATCTACATCTCTCAAAATCATTCACTTAATTCACGTTCAAGGTATATTATTACAAGCAAGGTTATATGCATTTTTTTTTTTTTCCCCTGACATAAGCAGGTAGAAGATCATTTCAGGATGGATGTAATAGAATGGCCAGGCACCAATATTTTGCTCCAAAACTTTATAGAATTTATAACCTCACAGGATTTTGTAACTTATAGAACCAATGATTCCAACAGATAATTTCTGGTTTTGGTAACTGAAAGCACTACCCACATAGTTTTTAAAAAAATAAACAAACAAACAAACAAAAAAACAAAGCAAAACAGTAGATAAAACAGATTAGCTACAAAACAGGCAGTGTCACAAAAATTAACCACTAGTTTTCTTTCTAACAATTTATTACAAATACTCAGCCAAGATTAAAAAGTTCAATGGAGAATAGCATTTGTAGTATGTGTCTTTGTCCTAAGAGTCAGACACGACTGATCGACTTCACTTTCACTTTTCACTTTCNAGCAAAACAGTAGATAAAACAGATTAGCTACAAAACAGGCAGTGTCACAAAAATTAACCACTAGTTTTCTTTCTAACAATTTATTACAAATACTCAGCCAAGATTAAAAAGTTCAATGGAGAATAGCATTTGTAGTATGTGTCTTTGTCAATTGGAAAGGGGTATGTCATTCATGGCTCTCTTGACCTCTTCCAGATTTTGATCTGAAATGATGGGACATGGAATAACCTATGTCATAATACTACTCTCTCCCCAGACATTTTTCTATACTTAAACAGTACAGAAAGCACTGATAACCTGCAACTTAGAAGCAAGCCCTCATATTAATTCTACTTAATTTGCATTTTCATGAATTCTAAAATGGTCCTTTTTTTTTTTCTATTATAAAATTTCTAAAACTGAGATGTGCCCACCTATAACTAATGTCAAAAAACCTGCCCCTCGTCAGGCAGAGAAAACGGGTTTTTCACGGTTGTAATTATGTGTCTAGGTGCAAACTAAGCCAAATTCCCAAACAAAATATTGAGGAAGCCCTGGTATTCTTCTGACAACCTGAAACATGATACTGTCTTGTGCTGAATATCAACTGAGTATTTGCTGAATATGCACAGACTATGTATTTCAGGAAAGATGAGCAAGAAATTGAAACTATTACTTTAAAAAAAGGTAACAGAGTTACAGAGGAAAGGAAGGATTTGAAATAACCTTTAATACCTTTTGAATAGGAAATCATTTTAAATAAATTATCTTTCAAAAAATTAAAAGAAAGGATGAGAAAGCTATCTTGATCTGAAACTCAAAAAATTAATAAGAGGAAAAAATCTGCAGGATTAAGGATAAAGAAATCATAGCAAAGAAGGATAAATTACAACAGTTATCAGTATAAAGGAAAGATTAAATATGGGGAAAAATAAAAGAGCAAATTACTACTGCAAATACGAATTGCACTAACCTGAAGAACACAGTAATTCCCATTTTTCTTTTTGGAAAGTATTTTCAAAGCTTCATTTTCATATCCTGGGGCAATAATACCATCAGATACCTACACATGTATCAACATTAGAAATTAATTTCTATTTAAAAAAATCAGAGCATACCTCCTAAACAATCTAGACATACTTATGTGTCATAAATAATGCAGCAGCAGTTTCTGGTTTCTACCTCCACTAGATAATACAAACACTACACTTGGAAAAGATAAGTCTGTGCTAGAAGACTTTTTACAGCTGATCTTATCTCATTAGTGTCCTTTTGGTTGTCTGTTTCAATTTTAATGAAGAATATATGAATGATTTGCTGTGATACATGTATCTTAGGAAGACACATGACTTTTTTTACTATTCTGTTCAGGGGTTGTTTTGTACTAATTAGACAGAGCATGTTCTTCCAGTTCTGGCTCTGCTAGAACTTGGCTAAATGATCCGAGGCAAGGCAGGCTCCTCAACAGCAAGAGAAGGGTTCATAAGAAATCAGAGATTAACACAGTATAGCTAAAGACACAAAAGGTACAAAAGTCACAGCTCACACCCCAAGCCTCATGCTACATATAACCTATAATGCAGCATGCCAGCTCCACTGCAGCTGGGGATGGTAGGGGTGATGGTAAGAAGCCCTGCAATGAAACTAAATATCGTCAGGCCACTGGCCCTGTTAGTTTTAATGCTAACTGTTTCCTTCCAAGCTACCTGAGCTAACCTCATTCTTCTTCTGTTTCCCCAATCCCCAACACCACCTCCCCACCTTTCTGGAATGCTTGTTTGGTACTCAATTGATGGGGGTTACTTTTTCAGAATACGTTATAATTTCTCCCACTATAGTCTCTTTCATTACAGACCTAATGAAGGTATACAGTCAGCTTCAGAAATAATAATTTTGGCATTAAAATAATGACTAGAAAATTTAAAAGAATTAAATATGTAAAACTGTACATCACAGTAGCCAAATACAAACATTATACATTATGGTTTCAATAAACACTATGTAAAATTTGGCTCTACTTAGTTATATATGGATCAAGATATAGAATTCCACTAACCTCTCTGGAGATAATCTTGGCAGTAGGGACATCACAGACATCAGATAATGCAACAAAGTCACCAAACGAAGACATCCTATCAGCTCCTGTAAATAAAAACTAAAACGTCATATTTGTCACAGATTATCCTTATACAGGAAAAAATAACATTCAAAAAACCCCAAAGTGACCATATAAAATCTAACTTGAGATTTAAACAATAGACTAGTAAATTGCTTAATTGAAATAATCATCACGAAATATTCTTTAATTTTACTTTCTAGAGCAACATTCAGCAAAGGGCCTGAAAGTAAATATTTTTTTAAGCTTTGTGATCCCTGTTTTAACTCAGTTTGGAACAGTCACCAACAATACTATATCATCCTACTCCAACAGAACTATATTGAAAAAGATGGGTGGTGGGCTGGATTAGCCTGTTGAATAATAGCTTGCTAACCCTTGCTGTAGAAGGTAAACTATGATAAAGTATCTCAGTAGCCTCCCATTATTGTTGTTATAATATTCATAGGCTATTAAAACTCATGAATCAGACATTTCTGAATTATATAAAATATTAACTTTAACCAAATTCAGTGTACTTAAATAACCACAATTTAAGCAAAATAAATATATTCAATAGCCTAATCTGAAATTTTGTACACCAAATTCCAACTGTGTTCCCCTTTATTACATTAAAATACTAAAACACACATTTTTATAAACAAATTTATTCCAAGGCTCTCCTATAGTTATTCTGAAGTACTAATAAAAATGAATTAAAATAATTTGAAATCTTATAACAAAAAGGGTATTTAAGATATTACCTTTCCTCTAAAAAAAAAAGAAAAAAAAATCAAAAAACTAAATGCTATTATTCATCTGACCTCTTGCTCTTGCATATGCAGTGGCTATGGGTGTGAGGGTTTTGTACAGATCACAGACCATGCAGACGTTGGCTTCGTCTTCACTGAGTGGAATTCCAACAGCAGCACCTGGTATAGAGATCCATTAATAAATCAAAAATCTCAGTTACCACTTTTCAATTCCTACATTAGGACAACAGTTTTCCAAATGTCTGGTCTATGCAGCGTACTTTCTAGTGCTTATGCCAAATTAAACAAAAACCTACTTGGCCAGATAATTAAATGCCAAAATAGAACTGCAGGGGAGGGTGAAGCAGGGGAGCATCTCTCCTCTCTGGCCTCTGAGATAGAGCCACTGAGTCTGCCAGCACCAGGCGTGTGTATGGAGAGACTTCACTTCATTACTGACCCTTTCTCTGTCCTGCCTGATATCACACACTGTTTTTCTGCTGCTCCCATTGTTTGAACATCCAAACAATACCTGAGAGCTAATTATGTGGTGAATTGTCAGTGGGAGTTATAAATAAGTTGTAAAGTTGACTGAGACACAGAAGCAAAAAGGTCTCTCAGACAATGGCCATAGTGAAAAGTGTTGTAACAAATTCTTGATGTCTGCTCAGTTAAATTTTCAGCCATGTGGAAAAATTTTAGTCATGCTGCATTAGGCAACATCACTTTTATTTTCTAAAACATGCTTCCACTACAAATAAAACTATTTCCTGACCTTTCTATCTTATAACAATGTTACACGTTATTTTTATGTAAATAATACGTGTGCATGTTATTGTTATCTGATTTTATCCCGTTACTACGTTGATATCATTATTAATCAAAAGTGGTTTTGGACTTCCCAGTCTGTTCACATTTGCTTTGGAGTCTTGTCAAATTTCTAAAAACTTTAAAAAGAAGTTCATTTTGAACAGTTCCAGAGAATCCCACAGTGCAATGCTTTACCTGCTGGGCTAACATGTTTGAAAGATGCAGCGGCTGGAAGGCCTAAAGCTTCTTTGAGCTCCTTCACCAGCTGCCAGGCATTCAAAGCATCACACAAGTTTATAAATCCAGGGGCTCCATTCAGAACTACACATAAAAATACACATGAACAAGCAATGTCAATAAGATGTATACATTTCCTAGAAAAAATTTTAAACATATAAAGACTGCACAAAAATGCTTCAAAAGAAGTATAATGAAGAGGCGAACAGATATATATTTACATATAAGAACTCAGTGAGACGAGTGAATAGAGCACCAGAGTCTGAACCCATGTTACCAAACATACACACACACAGAGAAATGCGTGAACATAAATACAAGCACGCACCATGAGGACCAAAGCCAGCCAACCCATAAATAAATCTGCAGAGAATTCAGGAACAGGAAAAAGTACAACTAGACTAGCATCCTCAGGGATCCACTTCAGTACAGAACTAAGATAAAATAATTGTGGCGACTTTACTGTACAATTTAGAGTATTTATAATATTGGAGAAGGAAATGGCAACCCACTCCAGTATTCTTGCATGGAGAATCCCATGGACAGAGGAGCCTGGGAAGCTACAGTCCATGGGGTTGCATAGTTGGACACGACTAAGCAACTGAGCATAATATTTTAAAGTTGTAAGTCGTGTCAGTTTAAGAAATAATGTTACAAACTAAAGCAGGAGTTTAGTGGGTGGGAGAGATGGAGGGAAAAAACTCATTTGATGGACAGGGGAGGAGGTCCTCTTCTTTTAACTGGACTCAGCAGGCTTGGCTTCAAGTTTTTTTAAGTTGAAATGCAGTTAAAAAGGAGCCTACAATTTTTTTGCTGCCTATTTTCTTAACAGTGGCAGGATTTTTAAAAGCCAAAATTTTATGAATAAATATTTATAAGAAGTTTAGCATAAATACACAAAGTAATGGGCCACCAATTAAAAACAACGTAACAATTTCATTTCCTCTGTGTTATCTTCAATAGCAGATACTTTCACAAGCAAAACCTTGCCAAATATCTACTGAGTGCCTACTACAATGTTAGGCACTGTTCTAGGAGCTTGGGATGTTATCAGTGAATAAAGCAGTCCCTCCCAAATTACTGTCATCATGAAGAATATGAAGGGAGTCAGAAAGGAAACTAAACGTGAAATGAAATTATACAACAGAAAATTAGTTATTTATCCAAATAAATTGAAGCCTTGGGTCTATACAAAAGCATATACAAAAATCTTTATAACAGCTTTATTCATAAACTGCCAAACAGCATCCTTCTATTTTTGATGTCTTTCAATAGGTGAATGAATAAACTGGTACATTCACACAAAATAAAATATTATTCCGTAATAAGAGGAAATGAGCTATCAAAAGACATGGAGGAACCTTAAATACAGATTGTTAAGTGAAAGAAGTCAGTCTGAAAAGACTACATACTGTTTGTTTCCAACTATACGATATCTGGAAACAGCAAAAGTATACAGTTGAGAAGATCAGTGGTTGCCTGTGGTTAGTTAGAAGGCTGAAGGGGAGGAGTTTTTAGGGTGGTGAAACTATTATGCAAGATAATATCAGGTTTTCCTAGTGGCTCAGTGGTAAAGAACATGTCTGCCAATGCAGGAGACGTGGGTTCAATTCCTGGGTCGGGAAGATCCCCTGGAGAAGGAAGGAAATGGCAACCCACTCCAGTATTTTTGCCTGGGAAATCCCATGGACAGAGGCGCTTGTCAGGCTACAGTCCATGGGTCCCAAAAGAGTTAGACACAATTTAGCAACTGAACAACAGGATAATTTTCATAAGATGAATAAATTATGTTTGCCCAAACTCATAGAATGTACAATACATTTTGAATCTAAACTATGGCTCTTAGTTAGATATGTGGTATGGGCAAAATATAAAATTAAAAAAAAAAAAACCTGCTCTTGTTAATAAAATTATTTGGAAATAAAGTTCCCTTAAACAAACCAAAAGACTATTTTCACAGAGCTCATGGGAGAGGCACTGAAGAAGCAAAATAGGCAACAGTAAACAAACAGAAGTTGTCCCCTGAAACACTTCACCCTCAAAGTCTTTACACTTACAACTCTCTCCTCTGCCCGCTGGACCCACCCTTCCCTTGTACCAGGCAGCAGGATGTGCTTGCTCACTACACAACCCACCTTAACAACAAGTCAGGGCTTCCCTGGGGGCTCAGATGGTAAAGAACCTGCCTGCAATGCGGGAGATCTGGGTTCAATCCCTGGGTTAGGAAGATCCCCTGGAGGAGGGCATGGCAACCCACTTCAGTATTCTTGCCTGGGGATTCCCCATGGACAGAGGAGCCTGGTGGGCTACAGTCCATGGAGTTGCAAAGAGTCGGACATGACTGAGCGATGAAGCACAACGAAACAGAATCAAAAATCTGTAACTGTAAAACTCTTATTACTCTACAAATTCTTAAGCCCTGACTAATCTCAAAGAATTATCTTTATCATTCTCAGTTCCTAACCTCTCATTACTATTTTCGCTCATTTCAACCGGGCTGCCAGATCGATCCATCATTCCAAGGAAATCGCTTTTCTGTAACATTCTCAAATCAAATAGCCACTGCTCTCAGCAGCCCTGTTTCCTGTGAAGGTTCCTCTACTGCCACCTCAAGGTTTGGTCCTAACCATCTTACTGTGAAATCCAGACCATCTCATCCTGTCCCAACATCTTCAAAACCAGTATCCACACAANGTACTTTGGCCACCTCATGCGAAGAGTTGACTCATTGGAAAAGGCTCTGATGCTGGGAGGGATTGGGGGAATGAGGAGAAGGGGACAACCGAGGATGAGATGGCTGGATGGCATCACTGACTCAGTGGACATGAGTCTGAGTGAAATCCGGGAGTTGGTGATGGACAGGGATGCCTGATGTGCTGCGATTCATGGGGTTGCAAAGAATCAGACATGACTGAGTGACTGAACTGAAATGAACTGAAAGCAATTATACATATGCAACAAAAAGAAACTATGAGTATCATTATGCAAATAACTAAGTTACTTATATTTACCACAATTTAGGTAATAATTTTTTAAAAAGCAAAGGCTGTTTAAGCATAATTATGTGTTTCAGTAATATAAATTTGGCAAAATCAAAATGCTTACCCACATACAATATCACAAACAAGGTCCCCAATAAATGTTTACAGTAAGTAATTAGGAAGCTAAACCTAAATGTTAACCTTGATATTTAAAAACAGACACCAGATTTGGCTGCTTTGTCTTTGATCCTTAATGTAGTAAAAGTTCAACTTTGAAAATTTTTACCTTATAAGATTGAAATCAAGTTTGGCCATGTCAGCACTATCTTCTGGGATATTACGAGCCAAGATTCCTAATTCAACAAAGTTAAAGTTTTAGGTTCAAAAAACAAGTCAGAATAAGGCACTTCTTTCCAACATGACTGCATCAATCATGTTAAAACCCCCAGCACTGCCTAATTAAGAATACCAGACAGTACAAAATTAGGATTCGTGAGTATATTTAAAAACTGTTCGCATCAGTTCCCTATTCCCTTTTCCTTGAGCAACAAAATGTAAAAGGAATTTCACCTAACTGTTGTCAGTTCCATCAGTGCATATACTCTTAGAAGTAGTAAAGCATTTTAAAAGATTCCTTTGAAAGTCAGTTACCCTATTGACGCTTTATTCCAAGCTTGAACCATAGCAAGAGTTTTTTCACACTCTAAAACCTAAGTATTTTCATTAACTCCAGCAGGAAACAACAAACTCTAAATTATTTATCAGGCCAGGGCTAACAGCTACCAGAGGAATCCATCAGGTAATAAAGCAAGATAGATTGTATTTTAAACATTCTTATGTATTAGGAACTTTAGCAGTAGATGTGACAAAACCAATGTAACCTCACAGATTTTTTTTTCGAGCTATGATCTGCCTTTTTCCTTATTCCTGCTTATTCTATTAACCATAAGATAATATGGAAAAACCCCAACAAACTTTGTGGCCAACCCACTGCAAAGTTTATTGAAAACCACTATTTAAAATTGAAGATATCCAACCACTTACCAGCATGGACTGCAGGATGCAAGGTTTTTACACGCCCCCCTAGCATTTCAGGAAATCCAGTTAGCTCAGAGACATCTCTGAAAACAGATAAACAGAATATTGCTACTGTTTCTGTGAGTTTCATTTTACATTTTATACCATTTCAAAGCATCTTCCAACATTTTTTCAAAGCCTGGATTTTCAGAATTCAGAAAATGAATCACAAGCCATACTAATGAAATATTAAGAAATAAATTCAATTCACAAATAATTTGACAATATACAACAAAATTATTAGTATCTTTATCTCAGTAACAGATTAAAAGTGATAGCTAGGATTTAGTCTTTTGAACTGATCTACATAAAAGTTAAAAACCTTTACACTGAGAAAAGAAAAAAAAATAACATAAAAATGTAAGCTGGAAAAGATATTCACAAAGTATGACCCAGGGTCAAATAAAAGACAGCATTTAAGTATCAATCCATATCCCCAAATGGACCTGAACACTTCCTCTGGCTGAATTTACAAGCAAATTTTTATTTATTTTTCTTAAAGATTCATTCATTTATTTTGGGCTGTGCTTGCTGGGTTTGCCTCGCTTCCCACAGGCTTTCTCTAGTTGCAGCAAGTGGAGGCCATTCTCCACTTGTGGTAGGCTTCTCATTGCCATGGCTTATGTTGCAGAGCCATGGGCTCTTGGACGCGTGGGCTTCAGTGGTTGTGGCACAGGGGCTCAGCTGCTATGCGGCATGTGGAATCTGGAGCAGGGATTGAACCTGTGTCCCCTGCACTGGCAGGTGGATTCTTCACCACTGTACCACCAGTGAAGCCCGCCAAGTTTTCGAAAACCCACATGTGGGGAAAAAAGCAAAACTATCTGTTTTCTGTATGAGTTATGAAATAAAGACCATGCTTATAAAAACCCTGGAAGAAAAGACATCAACATGTTGTACACGGTTACCAGATACTGGGGGAAGAGAGGGTGAATCTTAAGAAATGAACTTTAATGATGTGAACAGTTTCACTAAAGAGCCAGTCAAAATAGATCATGTGGGGCAAATAAGCCCCAGAGCCACAACTTTCAGTGAAGGCTGTGAGCCCTGGAGCCCAGGGCTTCTCTTGTGAGTCCAAGAAAAGACAGGGCGATGAGAAGCCCCTGCGGTATAACTACAGATCAGCCCCCCACTCACTGCAACTAGAGAAAGCTTGCTGGCAGCAACAAAAAGCCAGCACAGCCAAAAATAAATCATTGAAAAAAAAAAAAAAGATCATAGGCATCCTGAAAATCACAACTCCCTTCTTGCACAACAAACAATGCACCTAATATGCACTGTGTTATAACATTAATGTGTTATAAGATTCGGCTGAGGGGGGAGGGGCTCTGAAATGAGCGCTCTGGAGGTTCCAACTCCTTACTCTGTAAATTTGAAAATAAGTTTACGCTTCCTGCAAAAGGTGGTTTAACTTACCAATCTCACAGCACTGTTGGGAGGAGTAAATAACGTTATTTCATGCAGTGAATGGAATACAGTACTTTCTGGTCAACGTCACCAAACTACGTTTGGATTGGACTTAACTTAAAAAGCAAGTTGTGCCTTACCTGACTGCCAAACCAGCATCTCTGAGGGCTTTTGCAGTCCCTCCAGAGGCGATCAAATTCAAACCAACAGAAGCTAAGTTCCTGGCAAACTCCACAAGGCCAGTTTTGTCCGAGACACTAAATAAGGCTGAAACAAAAGACATTTCGCATCATTCTCAGTACAAGACATTCTGCTTCAAAGCCCAGGGGGTCCAGAGGAGGGGGAGCAGTCGGGAGAGTGCAGTCGCGAATCTTATGGTCTCCACTACTCAGACTTTGACCCGGGGTCGGGTCCGCCGCCAGCGAGTCGCACTCGAGAGCGCGGACCCGGGCCTTGCTGACCGCAGCGCCGCCCCCACCCCCCCAGCCAGGGCTCCACAGCTCCCATCTGGCCGCAGCCATCGCCAGGGTGAGGGAGCCGCGGGGCACGGAGGCCGATGGCGCGGCTCCACCAGGGCGCCGAGGAGCTCACCGAGCTGGCCGGGTCCCATGGCTGCAGGCGGCAGGGGTCCGCGGACAAGTTGGGGACAAAAGCGGCAACAACACGTGCCGAAGGAGACCGTGCGCCCAGAATTTATACCGGAAGGAAGCGGGGCGGGTCCGGCGATCACTTGATCCGTCACGTGATCCAACCCGCCTGTGTTCAGTTTCAGAATTGGAGCCTCAGGGCTGTAAGGGAAACAGGCATTGGCGGCAGCTGGCTTTCTAAACCCTTAACTTTAAGCGATCGCCGCCAGCAGTCTCATACTCTGAGAGTTTTCTTATCCCTGCCATCAAAATGTGGCCACCCCAGGCCTGTGGAGCTAACTCTTGTTGCCCAGGGCAACCTGTCCTGGAGGCTGCTGCTGCTGCTGCTGCTAAGTCGCGTCAGTCGTGTCCGACTCTGTGCCACCCCATAGACGGCAGCCCACCAGGCTCCTCTGTCCCTGGGATTCTCCAGGCAAGAACACTGGAGTGGGGTGCCATTTTCTTTTCCAATACATGAAAGTGAAAAGTGAAAGTGAAGTCGCTCAGTCCTGTCTGACTTTTAGCGACCCCATGGACTGTAGCCTACGAGGCTCCTCTGTCCATGGGATTTCCCAGGCAAGAGTACTGAAGTGGAGTGCCATTGAGGCTGAAGTGTAGTTAAAAGTGTTGAAAGCTCTGACAGAAAAGTCAGTTCAGTTCAGTTTAGTCGCTCAGTCATGTCCCTCTCTTTGCGACTCGGTGGACTGCAGCACTCTAGGCTTCCCTATATAGCATCACCAATTCGGGAGGTTTACTCAAACTCATGTCCATTGAGCTGGTGATGCTATCCAACCATCTCATCCTCTGTCATCCCCTTCTCCTCCCGACTTCAATATTTTCCAGCACCAGGGTCTTTTCCAGTGAGTCAGTTCTTTGCATCAGGTGGCAAAAGAAATGGAGTTTTAGATTCACATCAGTCCTTCCATTGAATAGTGAGGACTGATTTAAGATGGACTGGTTTGATCGCCTTGCAGTCCAAGGGATTCAAGAGCCTTCTCCAACATCACAGTTCAAAATTATCAATTCTTCCCGCTCAACTTTATTTATAGTACAACTTTTACATCCAGACATGAGTACTTGAAAAATCATACCTTTGAGTAGTCGGACCTAGTCGGCAAAGTAATGTCTCTGCTTTTTAGTATGCTGTCTAGGTTTGTCATAGCTTTTCTTCCAAGAAGCAGACATCTTTAAATTTCATGGCCACAGTCACTGTCCACAGGACTAAGAAAGATGTCACTATTATGTTGATGGACAGTGTATCTCATGGGATAAACAATGTTTCTAAACCACAGGATTTAATATATATATATATTTTTATTATATTAAGATGAAAAATACAGATATTACTTGTCCAGTCAGGGAAAGAAAAAAAGTGGTGTCTTGAACCTTGGCAAATATTTGACTCAAGCCTGGATAAGAGGAATGATAATGGGTAAGGAGATAAGGGGGACTACCTTTCCTTCCTGTTTTGGCTGCACTTTGTGGCATGAGGGATCTAGTTCCACCACCAGGGATCAAACTGGGCCTACTGCAGTGAAAGCCCAGAGTCCTAACCACTGGACCATCAGGGAATTNGCACAGCCAAAAATAAATCATTGAAAAAAAAAAAAAAGATCATAGGCATCCTGAAAATCACAACTCCCTTCTTGCACAACAAACAATGCACCTAATATGCACTGTGTTATAACATTAATGTGTTATAAGATTCGGCTGAGGGGGGAGGGGCTCTGAAATGAGCGCTCTGGAGGTTCCAACTCCTTACTCTGTAAATTTGAAAATAAGTTTACGCTTCCTGCAAAAGGTGGTTTAACTTACCAATCTCACAGCACTGTTGGGAGGAGTAAATAACGTTATTTCATGCAGTGAATGGAATACAGTACTTTCTGGTCAACGTCACCAAACTACGTTTGGATTGGACTTAACTTAAAAAGCAAGTTGTGCCTTACCTGACTGCCAAACCAGCATCTCTGAGGGCTTTTGCAGTCCCTCCAGAGGCGATCAAATTCAAACCAACAGAAGCTAAGTTCCTGGCAAACTCCACAAGGCCAGTTTTGTCCGAGACACTAAATAAGGCTGAAACAAAAGACATTTCGCATCATTCTCAGTACAAGACATTCTGCTTCAAAGCCCAGGGGGTCCAGAGGAGGGGGAGCAGTCGGGAGAGTGCAGTCGCGAATCTTATGGTCTCCACTACTCAGACTTTGACCCGGGGTCGGGTCCGCCGCCAGCGAGTCGCACTCGAGAGCGCGGACCCGGGCCTTGCTGACCGCAGCGCCGCCCCCACCCCCCCAGCCAGGGCTCCACAGCTCCCATCTGGCCGCAGCCATCGCCAGGGTGAGGGAGCCGCGGGGCACGGAGGCCGATGGCGCGGCTCCACCAGGGCGCCGAGGAGCTCACCGAGCTGGCCGGGTCCCATGGCTGCAGGCGGCAGGGGTCCGCGGACAAGTTGGGGACAAAAGCGGCAACAACACGTGCCGAAGGAGACCGTGCGCCCAGAATTTATACCGGAAGGAAGCGGGGCGGGTCCGGCGATCACTTGATCCGTCACGTGATCCAACCCGCCTGTGTTCAGTTTCAGAATTGGAGCCTCAGGGCTGTAAGGGAAACAGGCATTGGCGGCAGCTGGCTTTCTAAACCCTTAACTTTAAGCGATCGCCGCCAGCAGTCTCATACTCTGAGAGTTTTCTTATCCCTGCCATCAAAATGTGGCCACCCCAGGCCTGTGGAGCTAACTCTTGTTGCCCAGGGCAACCTGTCCTGGAGGCTGCTGCTGCTGCTGCTGCTAAGTCGCGTCAGTCGTGTCCGACTCTGTGCCACCCCATAGACGGCAGCCCACCAGGCTCCTCTGTCCCTGGGATTCTCCAGGCAAGAACACTGGAGTGGGGTGCCATTTTCTTTTCCAATACATGAAAGTGAAAAGTGAAAGTGAAGTCGCTCAGTCCTGTCTGACTTTTAGCGACCCCATGGACTGTAGCCTACGAGGCTCCTCTGTCCATGGGATTTCCCAGGCAAGAGTACTGAAGTGGAGTGCCATTGAGGCTGAAGTGTAGTTAAAAGTGTTGAAAGCTCTGACAGAAAAGTCAGTTCAGTTCAGTTTAGTCGCTCAGTCATGTCCCTCTCTTTGCGACTCGGTGGACTGCAGCACTCTAGGCTTCCCTATATAGCATCACCAATTCGGGAGGTTTACTCAAACTCATGTCCATTGAGCTGGTGATGCTATCCAACCATCTCATCCTCTGTCATCCCCTTCTCCTCCCGACTTCAATATTTTCCAGCACCAGGGTCTTTTCCAGTGAGTCAGTTCTTTGCATCAGGTGGCAAAAGAAATGGAGTTTTAGATTCACATCAGTCCTTCCATTGAATAGTGAGGACTGATTTAAGATGGACTGGTTTGATCGCCTTGCAGTCCAAGGGATTCAAGAGCCTTCTCCAACATCACAGTTCAAAATTATCAATTCTTCCCGCTCAACTTTATTTATAGTACAACTTTTACATCCAGACATGAGTACTTGAAAAATCATACCTTTGAGTAGTCGGACCTAGTCGGCAAAGTAATGTCTCTGCTTTTTAGTATGCTGTCTAGGTTTGTCATAGCTTTTCTTCCAAGAAGCAGACATCTTTAAATTTCATGGCCACAGTCACTGTCCACAGGACTAAGAAAGATGTCACTATTATGTTGATGGACAGTGTATCTCATGGGATAAACAATGTTTCTAAACCACAGGATTTAATATATATATATATTTTTATTATATTAAGATGAAAAATACAGATATTACTTGTCCAGTCAGGGAAAGAAAAAAAGTGGTGTCTTGAACCTTGGCAAATATTTGACTCAAGCCTGGATAAGAGGAATGATAATGGGTAAGGAGATAAGGGGGACTACCTTTCCTTCCTGTTTTGGCTGCACTTTGTGGCATGAGGGATCTAGTTCCACCACCAGGGATCAAACTGGGCCTACTGCAGTGAAAGCCCAGAGTCCTAACCACTGGACCATCAGGGAATTACTGGGGATGTCTTTCTTAATCCATTAAAAAAGGAAAAACAAAACTGAACACATTCATCACTTTTTGAAAGTAACATTTTTGCCACAAAATATACACATGTTGCTGTCTAAAATTTTTTTAATGTTCTTTATTATAATTATATTACAAAATAATAGTGCTGCCTATCTTATTATTCTTAGTCTGGGGCTCACAGTTGCAGAAAAAATGGTCCTCTCTTACCAACATGCTATTTATTTCTATTTTTCCTCTTCCCCCTCTAATTCTTCCAGTCTCTTCTTTACTCCCCAAAGTGAATACTTATTGGCTAGAATTAAGGGCTGTCTTGTATAATCTCTGAGTATGTGAGCTCTTTGCTCTGAATAGTACTCACATTTCTCAGAGAAATATATTATTGTAGTGTCTTCAGAGTGTGTTTGCCAACTTTGAATGTAAAAATATAAGGTTCATTATAGTAATAAAGAAAATTTCCTTGGCCAGTCATTGTAGGTTTTTATAGGAAACAAAAAGCAGAAAATAATGCAGAGATTTAGCGATAAGAGGAAAATAAACAGTACTTAAGCATTTTTCCTGTATGTGAATTTCAAATATTCAATTTAATAAATATTTATTGAGCCCTATCTGCCTGAATGGCAGAAATATAGTGTCAGAAAGACAAACATGAATATCAACTAACCACTATTCTCAAGAAGCTCATGATGGAAAGAGAGTGTAAAAACATAGTTAAGTACAACTAGAAAATACTAATAGAAAGAGAAAACATGGAAGTAAACTGATTTTTGCAGCAGTCCATTGGAATAGTGCCATATATACTAAAATAGAATGAATTGTGGGTTTCAGACCAAGACACAACTCTTCATTTAAAGATGTTTGTTAACAGTTCTAACTAATGCTGCTATGGTATTAAAGTTTAGACTTTGATAAGTATCTCATATGTTAATAGTAAGAAGAGTAAATGAAATTTTCACTAACTTTGTGCTACTGGCCACATCACTCCATCTTTGAGGACCTTAGTTTCCTTGAGCGTAACGTGGACATAATATTTATTCTGTAGGCTTCAGATTGTAAGAAGCAAATTAAGGTATTGAAGGTACAAACTGTGTGGTTTCCCACATGGTGCTAGTGGTAAAGAATCCATCTGCCAATGCTGGAGGAAGGCACAGCAACCTACTCCAGTATTCTTGTCTGAAGAATCCCATGGACAGTGGAGCCTGGTGAACTACAGTCCATAGAGTCACAAAGAGTCGGGCATGAGTAAAGTGACTTAGCACACATGTGCATACAAATTATAAAGTATGTATAGTTTGACTAATAATAGTAATGTGCCTGAATATAGTGGAAGATAAATATCTCTGACTCCCTACCCAAATTATTCTCCTTTTAAAAACTTTCATGGGTGAGCAAAACTTTCGGAGTTGGTTCCTGGACACGAGTTCACCCTCTTTCCACGTGGCTGTCCTGAATAAAGCAACATGTTCTTTTCCAACCAACACTTGAGTATTGGCTTTCGAATAGTAAAGACGCTGAACCTGAGTTTGGTAATATACTCTCTTCTCTGCACTTCGTGTAGATTAACTCATTTATCAGGTGTACTTTCTCAGAATTTATTCAGAAAAGTCAACCTTTAATATTACATCATATTTTCAGAACTTGAAACCAATATTCTGTGTTTGAAGAGAAAAGGTCAGCCTACAAGGTTAAACTAAAATCTTCAATCTAACATCTGGAAAAGTTCCATATAAAAATCAATAGCAAAAGAAAAAATATTTTGAATCACTAGGAAAAATAAGAGCATAATAAAACACTTGGATGCTTTTCTTGGAGCAAAAATTGTGCAACCCTTCACAAGTAGGAACAAGACTTCGTATGCTTAATGATAAATGAAACACAATTGTCATATGTCTCATTTCCCCCCAAAGAATCTAGTTCAGGATTAAGATTAAATATGAGACTGAAGAGACCCCACAATGCATCTATTTATTATTGAACCCGAAAACAACTCCCAAACAGAAGAATTACTTCACCATAACATCAAAAAAATTTATTACAACTTTTTTTGTCATTGGTTGCTCAGTCATGTGTGACTCTTTGCGACCCCATGGACTGTAGCCTGCCAGGCTCCTCTGTCCATGGGATTGTCCAGGCATGCGATTGCTGGAGTGGGTTGCCATTCCCTTCTCCAGATGATCTTCCCAACACAGGGGTTGAAACCAGGTCTCCCGAGTTGCGGGTGGATTCTTTATTCTCTGAACCACTTTATAGGTTTGCCTCTCCCCACTAAAAACTCATGTTTGCTAATACATTAAGGGCAAGGAGACTGTAATGGATGGATAAAAGTAGGGAGGGGATGCTGTGCTAAGTTGCTTCAGTCATGTGCAACTCTTTGCTACCCCATGGTCTATAGCTTACCAGGTCCTCTGTCCATGGGATTCTCCAAGCAAGAATACTGGAGTAGGTTGCCATGCCCTTCTCTAGGGTATATTCCCAAACCAGGGATCACATCAGAGTCTCTTGCATCTCCTGCATTGGCAGGCAGGTTCTTTACCACTCATGTCACCTGGGAAGCCGACAAGGAGGGCACTTACGACATTTAAGCTTAACAAGGGCCGAGAAATGGAAAAGTCCAACCAAGAAAGTGCAATCACAGAATAATTAAACCATTTCCTGCTTATATTATTTTCTACATATTATTTATGTAATGAGTTTATTCAGTCTACCCAAAATATTAGACATGTCGAAAGAAAAGCATGCCTCAAAGAATAATGAAAGCAAAGATGATTTATTTCTAGAACAGTGTTCCCAGGAGAACATTGCTGCCACTAGGGAGCAGCAAAGGTTGTTCTCTGGGTCATCAACAACAACCGTGTAATCTCAAAGTCAAAGATAATCAGCTGTATTTGCATAACTTTTTCCTGTTAAAAAAGTGCTCCTGTATCTCATTTTCGTTATAACACATTAAGGGGCATTCTATTCTTACCCCCATTTTTCAGATGCAGGACATTAAGACCTTAGAAACTCAAGGTCACAGTGCCAGAATGGAAACCCTGAGTATCTTGTACTGGGCTTCACAGGTGGCTCAGTGATAAAGAATCTGCGTGCAGGACATCCATGAGTGGGGAAGATCCCCTGGAGTAGAATATGGCAGCCCACTCCAGTATTCTTGCCTGGAGAATCCCATGGACAGAAGAGCCTGGTGGGCTACAAAAAGAGTCAGACAGGGCTGAGCACGCACACACACGTCTTGTACTAGATTAGTACCAGGAGCAGTAAGGTAAAGAAACAGTTTTCAGATAAAATTAAATTAAAAAACAAAAAACTTTCCAGGGACACGTAATAAGATCAAGACAGTATCAACATTAAATGCAAACTGTGTGTGAGTAGCTTTGAAGAAAGTTCTTTATCCCACCTTCCTTATGCAAGAAAATACAGTTGCCCATTGAACAACCCGGGTTTCATTTGCATGGATCCACTTCCACAAGGACTCGCTAGCCCTTGGTGTCCTCCGGTTGGCATTTGTATCCGCACATTCGAAATTTCCACCCACAATGGGTTGAATCTGCCGGTGTGAAAACGTGTGTACAGAGGGCGGTGTATGGGATTGAGCATGCGCAGATTTTGGTGCGTGGGCTTTCTGGAAACCATTCGCCTCATTTATTTGAGGGATGGCCGTAATAGCAAAACACTGTTTAACAAATACTGCGTTATCCATTCTCTTGACTGTATACAAAGTGTTGTGCCAGAAAACATGGGAATTGATAAAACTGGCTTGCTGTTGTCAGCCTCCCACGGAGTCCCAGAAGATGCCCACCCTCTGGTCTCACCCTCGTGGGGGTCTTCTCTCACACTAGCAGGGTTAGTCTGGTGACGGACATCGTGGCAGAAGTGAGGGGGCCGCTTTCAACTGGGACTGTATGGCTTCTTCCTTGAATGGCAAGCTCGGCGAGGCAGGCTGCAGGGCAGCGAGCAGCCCTGTGGAGGGGCCGAGTGGCTGGAAGCCAAGGTTGGGGTTTCTCCAGCTGAGGTGGCACCTTCAGGGAACTGAAGCCTCCGTTTGAGACCCTAATGTCTTACCACCCAGGACAGCCATTGCCAGATGTGAACCCACAAATGGTAATGAATGCTGTTTGAAGCTGCTCGATTTGGGAGTAATTTGTTACACAGTAACAGAGCGGGAGTGACTTTCTAGGCCCCGGATGGCGGCACTCCAGCCCCGGTGCCACAGGAGCAAATGCAAACGTTCAGGTCTCTGTCAATGCCTGGCTTGACCGGAAACGCAGTCTAGGCGGTCAGCCAGTCCCCGCGCCCAAGCAACCGCCGGGCTCTGTCCTCACGTCCTCATTCCCTCTCACCTCAAACTGGCTTGACCGTGTGGCCCCAGCCAGATAGTTTCTATTTGTCTCTTTCTTGTTCTTTATTCTTTGTCTAGAAAAGCTGCCCGCCTGTTACCTCATTTTGCAGTTCTCTAAGGGGAGAATATCAGCTTCATGAAGTGATAAATAAAGGTGTTATATTATCTCGGTTATCTTCTTTCTTTTTATTTTTGTAAACAGTTTTCCGCAACGGGAAATGAGATCCGAAGCTGACTGCTAACGATCTATGGGACAGCGAGACACAGGTGATGTGCATGCTGTACCCTTTGAGGTCACTGTCTCATACTTACAGGAGGACTGTGGGTAAGTCACTCTCAAATTGGAGCTCCATCGCTTGAGTGAATATCTCCAACACAAACTATTTAAAACAAACAACAACTACTACATATATGTATATATGGGGCTTCCCAGGGGGCACAGAGGTAAAGAATCCACCTGCCAGTGCAGGAGAAGCAAGAGATGTGGATTTGATCCCTGGGTCAAGAGTGAGAAGATTCCCTGGAGTAGGAAATGTGCAACCCACCCCAGTATTCTTGCCTGGAGTATTCCATGGACAGAGGAGCCTGGCGGGTTACACCCCATAGGGTTGCAAAGAGTCGGACACGACTGAAGCAATTTAGCACACATGCAATTCTAGAAAGTTTCTGGGGTTCTGGAAAGGCTCCAGGGTAGTAATATTGGAAGCCCCCAAAAGTAGTAGTCATTGAGGGTCTCTGTGAAGCCTTAAGGTAAGTCCACAGCATAAACTACCAGGGAACTTGGGGAAATAAATTAAGGCAAGAAATTTGAATTGTTTTGACCATCAGAATCAGTATTTAGCAGAAAAAAACTGGTTTTCAGCACTTTTTTCCACCCTCCCCTCCAGCACCAATAATGACTCACATAGTCTTTACGTCTCATCACTGCATGTGTATCCAACCACTTTTTGTGGTCAAACACCTTGAAGTTGCTCTGGATTTTTCTCTCATACCCGACATCCAGTCTGTCAGTAAATCCCATCAGCTTTGTCTTCAAATGTGTACAGAATCTAGCCACTTTTTACAACCACCTATTTGGCCAAGTAACTGTCATCCCCTTCCTGGACTATTGCAACATCCTGGTAACTGGTTTTCCCACTTTCTGCTCTCTCCCCTATAGCCTGTTCTCAACAGTGTGACCAGCTGGAGAAATCCTTTCAAAAGCATGTACAGTTGTCATTCAGCTCTGCCCTAATCTTTCCAAAGGCTTCTCTCACTCTCAGTAAAAGCAGAGGTATTTATAATGAGCCACAGACTATACAGTCTTGTCTCATAACTTCCCTTCCTCTTCCACTCTTCTCATTCTTGTCTGTTCCACTGCAACTGCAGTGGAATTGCTGCTGCTTCAACATTCCAGGCATGCATCTACTTTGAGGGCTCACTCCCTCTCCAGACTCACATCTTTCCTCATTGTTAACTTTTCGGAGAAACCGTCTCTGACTACACTTTTCATTCATTCCATATATATTTATTGAGCACCTATTCTGTGTCATGCAATGTTCTAAAATCTTGGGATACAGTAGTGACTCAAATAGACAAAAACGCCTGCCTTCATGAAGTAAGAGGTTGCAGATAATAAGCAATGCACATAATAAAGACAAATTCAGCCTTAAATCTTATAAAAGAGAAAGAAAACTTAGAATTCTTTATGGAGGATCAAAAATGACATGTTTCAGTGATCAAGGCAGGCCTCACTAAGAAGGTGATATTTAAGAAAATGAAGAAGAGGGAGTAAGCTACTCCAGTTCAGTTCAGTCGCTCAGTCGTATCCNAGGCTCAGTAGATGTGGCTCATGGGCTCAGTTGCTCTGAGGCATGTGGGAGCTTCCCAGATCAGGGATTGAACCTGTGTCTCCCACACAGGTGGACAGATCCTTTACCACTGAGCCACCAGAGAAGCCCTTTCTTTTTTTAATTTTTATTAAAGTATAGCTGATTTACAGTGTCGTGTTAGTTTCAGGTATACAGTAAAATATACATATGTACATATGTATAGCTGAATATACATGGTTATACATATTAGTCACTCAGTCATGTCCGACTCTTTACAATCTCATGGACTGTAGCCTATTAGGCTCCCCTGTCCATGGGATTCTCCAGGTGAGAATACTGGAGTGGGTTGCCATTCCCTTCTCCATGGTATCATCCTATTATACATATAAGTTCTTTTTTAACATTCTCTTCTATTATAGGTTATTATAAGATGTTGAGTTTAGTTCTCTGTGCTATATAATAGGTCTTTGTTAGTTATCTACTTTATATATAGTAGTGTGTATATGTTAATCCCAAACTCCTAATTTATACCTCTCCCCACTCCCCTTCAGTAACCATAAATTTGTTTTCTATGCATGTGAGTCTATTTCTGTTTTGTACATAAATTTCTTTGTATCCTTTTTCTTAGATTCCAAACATAAATAATATGATATGATATTTATCTTTCTCTGTCTAGCTTGCTTCATTCAGTATGATAATTTCTAGGTCCATTCATGTTGCTGCAAATGGCATTATTTCATTCTTTTTTCTGGCTGAATAGTATTCTGTTGTATATGTGTACCACATCTTCTTTATCCATTCATCTATTGATGGACACTCGGGTGTAGCAACCTCTCTTCTACCCTGGCAGAAAGCGCTTCCTTGTTCAGGTCAAAGCTAATTGTTGCAGTCAATCCATGGTGGGCCCAGCCTTTTCTTATCCAGTCTCAGTGAGAGAAAGGAAAACACTAGACCAGATCATGGGCTAGACACTCACGTGTCTGAGCCTTGGCCAGAGGGGTGATGGGACCACTAAGTGAGATGAGGAATTCAGGAGCAGAGCAGGTTCGATGGTATGATGAGGGAAGAGACACAGAGTCATGAGTCTGTTGAGGTCCTGAGAGACATCCAGGTGGAGGTCTCCATGTAGAGTTGGATATTTGGGTCTGAAGCTCAAGGGAGATACTGATTTGCAAGTCATGATGTGGGTACAGATATAAAGAAGCCATGTGAGCAGGTCCATAACCCAGGAAGAGGGTCCACAGTGAGAAGAGAAGGAAATCCATGATGAATCCCCCAGGAACATGAGAACTGAAAGAGTGGGCAAAGGCAAAGCTTCCACAGAAAGCTGCTGGGATGGGTGAATGTAACCAGTGGGACAAAAACCCAAGATGGATGAATGCTGGTTCAGATGACAAAGAAGAGGATTCCAAGAGGAATGTGGTCAGCCTTGTCAAATGCCTCAGGTAGATCAACTAAGGTTAAGAACTAAAAGTTCTTTGGGTTTGACAAATAGGCAGTGACTTCAGAGGTGGAGTGACAGAAGAAAGAGGTTGCGAAATGTGGACTATTTCAAGAAGATAATGATAGGATGCAAGCATAGAGGGATTCGCTTTGAAAAGATGCTTCCCTTCCTAAGTGACAACAAGAGAGGAAATTACAAAAGGAGAAANTGCTGGTTCAGATGACAAAGAAGAGGATTCCAAGAGGAATGTGGTCAGCCTTGTCAAATGCCTCAGGTAGATCAACTAAGGTTAAGAACTAAAAGTTCTTTGGGTTTGACAAATAGGCAGTGACTTCAGAGGTGGAGTGACAGAAGAAAGAGGTTGCGAAATGTGGACTATTTCAAGAAGATAATGATAGGATGCAAGCATAGAGGGATTCGCTTTGAAAAGATGCTTCCCTTCCTAAGTGACAACAAGAGAGGAAATTACAAAAGGAGAAAATACAGTTAATTTTGGAAGTGACTAGGTGGAGAAGGCAATGGCAGCCCACTCCAGTACTCTTGCCTGGAAAATCCCATGGATGGAGGAGCCTGGTGGGCTGCAGTTCATGGGGTTGCTAAGAGCTNTAGAAAATCCCCCCTGGGAGCTTCACCATGACAGTCAAAGATGGGCGCTATATTCCCAGTTAACCCCCACTGTCCCGTCCCTCTTTCCCACCCCTCCTCCAGTGCTAAATAGAGATACACTCTTTATTTGGAAGCCTCCCATTATCAAATCTAATACTCACAGACACACCTGGTTCCCAGGGCCAAAAGCACTTTGTAGAGAGGGAGAGAAACCTTTAGCTCAATATAACAATTTTCCAGGATCCTTGCTCTTTTTCTCTGTATGTATCACTTTATATTTATTATGCTGAGTGGTAATTGGTCCCTTTATCATACTTTCTTCCAAACTCTGCTTTTTCCTCGCACTCTTGGGCCATCTGCCCTTGTTTTGTACCTTTTAATATAGAAGGAACTGAATAAACTTTGAAACGAGCATGTTAGTGAGAACAGAATGGTGCATTAGAAGGAAGAGTCATAGAGGATTTCTTTTCCTCATGTCCAAGCATCATTTCTACTGTGCCCTGGTATCAGCAAGGGAGTTCTTCTTGTTAAACTCACTCTTTTTGGCAAGAACATGGCAGAAAGTGAGCATTTTAAAGCATTGTTATGGGNGTCATAGAGGATTTCTTTTCCTCATGTCCAAGCATCATTTCTACTGTGCCCTGGTATCAGCAAGGGAGTTCTTCTTGTTAAACTCACTCTTTTTGGCAAGAACATGGCAGAAAGTGAGCATTTTAAAGCATTGTTATGGGTTGAACTATGTCCCTCTAAAATAACTTTTGAGGACCTAACTCCGAGTACATGTTAACATGACCTTGTTTTAAAAGAGAATCTTTGTAGATGTAATCAAATTAAGATGAGATAGGGACCTAGTCCAACGTGACTGGTGTCCTGATGATGAGAAGTGGAAAAGAGATGTGGACACTACACAGAGGGATGACCAGGTGAAGATGGAGTCAGAGAACTGAGTTATGCCACAGGCTAAGGAGTTCCTCGGACTACCATAAGGTGGGAGACACAAGGAAGGATCCTTCGCTGGAGGCTTCAGAGGGATCATGGCCCTGCCAGCACCTTCATTTTGGACTTCTAGCCTTCAGAAATGTGAGGGAATACATTTATGTGTTTGTTTGTTTGTTGGCCTTGCCATGTGGCTTGTGGGATTAGTTTCCTCACCAGAATTTGAACTCAGGCCCTTGGCAGTAAGAGTGCAGAGTCCTAGCCTGGACTGCAGGGGAATTTCCAATTTCTGTTGTTTTAAATGGCAAACTTACAGAAGAACCATTGTCATCATCAGTTGTAGGTACTGTTGATGACATCTGCTATGTGTCAGTTACTGTGTCATTTGCTAGACAGAGTCGTGTGCCAGATAGAAATGTAGGTTCTGGAGTCAGTGTCTGGGTTCAAATTCTGGGTCACACTAAGGTAAGTTATGTAACTGTTACTTATTATTTCTATTATTTTCTCAAATCATTATAATTGTTTTGAAAAGTAGAAACTAATAACTCCATGTAACATTAGAGCCTTCTGAGGCATAGAGAAATTCATTCTTTACCCATGGAAACTTAGTTGGATATATTTGGAATATTTTTTTAACTTTTTACTTTGAAAAGATTTCAAGTCATAGAAAAATTATAAAATTAACACAAAGAAATCTCATATACCCTTCACTCAGACTCCCCAGTTGTTAACATTTTTACCACATTTGTCTCATTGTGAACTTTGTCTCTATATGTAACATATATTTTATGTTTTATTCCCTCGAGAAGTACAGACATGTGCCCCATTTCCTCTTAATACTTCAACATTCAGTTCCTAACAAGAGCACTGTCCTATCTAACGTCCCTTCATGTTCAGTCATGAACATTAGGAAATTAAGGATGATATATTGCCATCTAAGGTATTGTTTTTTAAGTGAATATTTTTTATGTAAGAATAACCTGCATATAGAAAAGTGCACAAACCATAGACTTACCACTTAATGAATTTCCACCAAATGAATACATCTGTGTTGACTGTGTGGATCACAATAAACTGTGGAAAATTCTGAAAGAGATGGGAATACCAGACCACCTAACCTGTCTCTTGAGAAATCTGTATGCAGGTCAGGAAGCAACAGTTAGAACTGGACATGGAACAACAGACTGGTTCCAAATAGGAAAAGAAGTACGTCAAGGCTGTATATTGTCACCCTGCTTATTTAACTTATATGCANAATAAATAAATTTTTTTAAAGAATTTTTTTTTTTAATAAAACCAAACTTTTCAGGTGGCTGCAAGCCAGAAAGAGGTTTTCAAATGGGAGAGAGGTCTCAGATTTTCTTCAAATACCTGATCAGGGCCCCTGCTGCCTTCTCTTTGGGAGGAAGCTTTGGGGGCCCTGAGTCACACTGGTTAAGCTATAGAATTACATTGCTGGTAGATGAATGAAGCCTAAAGACAGATGATGAGATGGGATTCTTGGTGTCTCTGACTGTTGGAGACAGAAGGAACTTTGTATATCATCTCATTCAATCATGACTGTGGAAACTGAGGGTCCACAAGGTGAGAAGACTAAAATCCACTCAGCCAAGAGGTGGCAGAATTGGTGTGGGAATGGGTCTCCTGGTTCCTGTTCTGTTCTCGCTCTCTCTCCTAAAACAAAAAGTTTTCCTATTCCTCTGAAACAAAACTTACATTCCCTGTAGTGACCAATGAGCATAACTGATTTTTAATAGATAAGACACCTGTCTAAACACTAACAGAAAACACTCAAGTCTCTATTATTATTTTCTGCTCATGCTTCCGGGCACATCATCTGAAACCAGGAGGCAGCATTTTCACCCTGGGAATGAGTCCAACTACCCTGTGGGTTTATACAGTATGCCACACAAATAGCAGTCAGGTAAACTTGATCCAACAGGTGCTCCCATAATAGGTTCATCCAACCTCCAAACCTATTTACTTAAACCTTGCTTAGAGATATGAAACCATAACTTTCCCCCAAATGGTTCATCTGTTCTCTATCTCTATCTCTGAGCACATCTGAACCATTATCCAGTGATATGCTAGAATAAACTGAAGACATACAGTTCCCATCACACACATGACATGGAGCATGCAGTCTGGCAGAGAGAGCTATTTGTGTAAAACCACCAGTGTTTATCAGGAACACATGGTAAGAAAGGCTATGAGCTAATCAATGATTTCTTCTCTAGTATTTTTATGCATGAAATCTCAACTTACTATAAGCTTATGGACTAATGAAAGGCTAGCTCGAAACTTTAGCTCCAAATAAGCATGCTACCAATAGCATGATAAGAAAGTTCTCATTTATGGCTTTTTAAAATGTGTCCCCACTTCCCTGGTGGCTCAGATGGTAAAGAATCTGCTTGCAATGCAGGATACCCAGGTTCGATCCCTGAGTCAGGAAGATCCCCTGGAGAAGGGAACGGCAACCCACTCCAGTATTCTTGCCTGGAGAATTCCATGGACAGAGGAACCTGGCCAGCTATAGTCCAGAGTCTCAAAGAGTTTGGCATGATTGAGTGACAAACAGTGGCCCCTGGCCCCTTAGTTGTTTGACTTGAGCTTGCCATTTTCTATTGTCAAAGCACTTATACAAGCCAGTTAACTCCACAGTCCTTACATTTATCATTGTCCTTGAACTGTCGAAGTACCTCAGCTATTACAGAAGCCACTGCTTCCTCTTCCATTGCACTCAGCCCAATCCACTCCCTATGAACATTTTGGTAAGTTAGGGCATGACATCACCACTTTACAGATCTAAGCCAGTTCTCAGACCCAGCCTCATAGATTGAGGTAGAAGCAGGGTCCCCTTGAGGAAGAACGTATACAACCATCATTCCCATAATCTCCCTCCAAAGGCACCTTCCAAGGAAATATTTTGACATTTTGAGAGTTTTGAGGACCAGATGTTCTCTGAGATTTAGAAGCCCAACAGTTTTTAGAGTGGTTACAGTGATTAGAGACCAGGAGATAAAGTGCTGACCCAAGTCTGTCTGTCTGACTGTGCTGGATCTGAGTTGCAGCACATGGAATCTTGTAGGCTGCAGCATGTGAACTCTAAGTTGCAGCATGTGGGGTATAGTTCTCTGACCAGAGACCGAGCCTGGGCCCCCTGCGTTGGGAGCTCAGTGTGTTAGCCACTGGACAGCCAGGGAAGATCCTGGTCCAAGTCTCTCCATTATTGAGTTTGTTGGGTTTATGGATCCATTCTTGACTCATTTTGCTACTGCATGATTAGTATGGATATACTTAGCAGCTGGTTGTTACTGTTGTTCAGTCGCTTAATTGTGTCCAACTCTTTGTGACCCCATGGACTGAAGTACACCAGGATTCCCTGCCCTTCACCATCTCCCAGAGCCTGCTCAAACTCATGTCCATTGAGTGAGTGATGCCATCCAACCATCTCATCCTCTGTCATCCCCGTCTCCTCTTACCTTCAATCTTTCCCAACATCAGAATGTTTTCTAATGAGTTGGTTCTTCACATTAGGTGGCCAAAGGATTGGAGCGTCAGCTTCAGCACCAGACCTTCCAAAGAATTTTCAGGGTTGATTTCCTTTAGGATTGACTGGTTTGATCTCCTTGCAATCCAAGGTACTCTCAAGAGTCTTCTCCAACACTGTAATTCAATAGCATAAATTCTTTGGTGCTCAGCCTTCTTTATAATCCAACTCTCACATCCATTCATGACCACTGGAAAAACCATAGCTTTGACTATATGGACCTTTGTTGGCAAAGTAATCTCTGCTTTTTAGTATGCTTCTAGGTTTGTTATAGCTTTTCTTTCAAGGAGCAAGTGTCTTTTAATTTCATGGCTGCAATCACCATCTGCAGTGATTTTGGAGCCCAAGAAATTAAAATCTGTCACTTTTTCC